>JAYMFT010049210.1:0-15311 GCA_038088735.1 Panulirus argus
TTTCCTGGCGCTACCTCGCTGACGCGGGAAACAGCGATCAAGTATAATAAATAAATAAATAAATAAATATATATATACAAGCATCTGTATAAATGTTAGTGATAAAGTTTTGTAAATCACTTTTGTTTATAAAGGAAAGAAAATTGGCAATCATACCATCAATATGGAAAGTAGTAAAATGATATTCATAAACATGAATGCAATGCAGTGATGACTGTTTGTTTGTTATGGGGAGAAAGTTTTACACTCTTGTTGCCCTGTCTCTTAACTTTGTAAATATGTACCATGTCTTTTATGTCTTGGTATGTGTGTATGGGTATTTTGAGGCTACATCTTTTCTTTTTGCTGTTAATTTCTCATTCTGTAAGGATGAAAAACGTCTGTAAGGGTGCAAAAACTTTGAATATTCAGGGAAGGAGAAAAAGGTGTGAATGTCTGGGGCTTAATTCTCTCTTGGCAGTGTTTTCATGGGCAAGATAACAACCTGGCCGCTTTCTCTATTTGCTAGTTTTATCTGACTTTGAATATTGCCTTTAAATAATGCACTGATTTGTATGGTAAACATATGTTGCTTGTTTGAAATTGGTTTGATGTGTTCTTGCTTATAAGAATTTAATTGTTCATTTTATCCTAATAGGTATGTCTTTTGAACAGGAACTTTGATCATGTGGTGCAACTAGCTTTGAACACTGTTGCAATGCGCTACACTACTGCTATTCTGCAGAAACGACTAACTCTCAAGACACAGGATGATCGAAAGATGGTAGCTGATCGTATCACTGCTGTAAGTCTTTGTTTCAAGAGAACCTAAGGAAAGGGAAAAACTGATTTAAAATCATCGGATACTTCTTCAGCAACTATTAATACTCTCCCTAATATTACTGTCATTAATAAAAATACTTCTTAGATTATATAATCAATCCTACTCATTTGTTCAATGACTTTTATATTGCTCCCATCACCTGACTATCCTATAGAGGAGGTCTTCCGTCATCACATGACAGTTTAACATTTCCCACCCTTATTTAAACATCTAGCCTGAAGAGGTTTCATACATTGCTAGAAAGGTATGGATAAAATTTTCTCACCAGTATGCTTACTGCTACTATTATACAAGGATGACTTGATCTGCAGGTTGTGCATTCATGATAGCCCATTAGAGAATATGTTGGTGGTTTGCAGCTTTGTTATATCTGCTTTTAACAGGGTGGATGACTATTCATGTGAGCCATAGTTATGGATGGAGTGGATAAATTGTTTGTAGAGGATGCTAAGGAATTTTTTTCTTGTCCAAATCTTGTACTAGTTAGTGTTATGAGAGTATTTAGTTTATTTGTTTTTTTGTGTTGATTGTGGTATGGGAAGTGAATGTCATGTGGGTTATAAGTGATGCCCAAGAATATAATATACAGTATATTATAGTAAGTGTGTATCAGGTATTCAATTTGAAGAATATGTTGAAAAAATACTTATAAATGCAGAGGGATTTCCATGTGGCATTTATAGATCTGCAGAAGGTGTATGATAGGGTTGATATAGATGCTTTGTGGAAGGCGATATGAAAATATGGTGTAGTAGGGACGACACTAGAGGCACTGGGGAGTTTTTATCAAAAGTGTTAAATGCTTGTGTAAGTATGAAGAGAGGAGGGTAAGTGGCTCCAGGTGAAGGTGGATGTGTGACAGTATTGTATGATATTACAATGGTTGTTTATAAAGTGGTGAGAAAGGTGTATCCAAGGATCATGAGAGAGGCACAGGTCTTTGGTTTTCTGGGGTTGGGTTTTTTTAACAGGTGAGTCAGTTTTCTTCTCATATGGAGCTGGGGGTAGACTTGAGTAAACTGATTCCTGAGTTTGGAAGATTGTGTGAAAGAAAGAGAAAATGTGAATAAAAGTAAGGTTAATAAGTTTAGCAGGTGAGACAGGCTGGTTGGAGTGTGAGTTTGAAGAGAGAGAACCAGGAGGAAATGGAGTGTTTTCAATAACTGAGAGCGGACATGATAATGGACGGAACCATGAGAGATATGGGTTTGTTTGATGGTACAGTTGTCCTGACAGTGTTGTATGGATGTGAGGTGTGGGCCATTGATGATAAGGTGCAGAAGAGGGTGGATGTATTGGAAATTAAATGCTTGAGGATATGTGGTGTGAGGAGAGTTGATTGAATAAGGAATAATAGAGTAAGTGAGAGTTGTGGTAAAAAGAAGACTATATATGAAAGGGCTGAAGAGGGTGTGCTGAAATGGTTTGGACATATGGAGAGGATGAGTGAGGGGAGGGTGATTAAGAGAGTATACATGTCAGAAGTAGGGGGGAACAAGGAGAAAGGGGAATCAAGGATGACATGGAAAGATGGAGTGAAAGTTGCTTTGGGTTTTCAGGGCCTGAATATGAAAGAGGGTGTGAGGCAAGTATGGGATAGAAGCTGCACAAGCTCCACAAAAGGGATCCTGGGGTTATATAATTAATTATATCAGTTGTATGATGTTACTGGACTCTGCCTGCATGGGAAAGTCACCTATGGTGAGGATATTTTATTAGCACTGGATGGAAAGGAGTGGAGTCATGTTGAGGAACTTCTTCCTCCAAAGGAGTGTATCTTTTCCCTGATCTTGATTAGAATGCTGCCTTGATGCCTTGGGAGTCTCATGAAAGGGTTTATGGGATTGCATGATTAATAACTTAAAACATTTTCAATAATGTTAGTTTTATCATCTCACTTGACAATAGTTAAATAATTCACAAGGGTAAACTTAGCATTCAGGAAATAATTTGGATTCTGTCCGTGCTGGAGGGGTACTGAGTAGAGAAACTTGCAGGATGTGTTAAAATCTTCAGTATGACTTGCAATGATTCCTTGGGGTCATCATATAAAACACAACAGCAGTGATCCAGAGTTCTTAAAAATATACTGCTGCATTAAAGTAGATTTTTGTAAATGTACTCTCATGAGGTGGACTGTGTGAAGCTCATGTTGATTTTACCGCATTAGTGATATTTTTCTTTTGTCATACTTTTATTTTTTCCAGGAGGCACTCAAACTGTCAGGTGTATTTGAGCAAGTTGCCCCAGATCTTGTAAAGTTTGATTCACCATGTGAGGTGATGAAAGGGTTAGCTGAAGTAATAAAAGTATCAGATGTTGAGTTTATCAGCTTAGAGCTGCATCGATTATTACGTAGGTGAGTTTTTATGTTTATGACAGTTAATTATATATCAGTGAGCTTTTATATATCAAATACCCTCTCAAAGCATCATTTTCCATAGCCCTGCCCCTGGTTCCACTTGAAGGGGACCTGGTGCTGGAAGGTAAGACAAGGAGAGTCCTGCTCCTATTTTGTAACACACACACTGAAGAGATGGGGCCCAATAAGTGCACAACTCCCTATATTACAAAAATAAACAATTACACATACATTATATGGATGTCAGCTTGAATATATTTGTAGATGATACAAAGGTCATAAGGAAAGGAAAAAGCAAGGATTACATCAACTTAGAAGGGGAAGTAACTAGACCCCAAAGTTGGTTTGATACATCAGAAGTTCTCAAACTTTTTTGACCTGCAACCCACTTAATAGGGTGTTCATTTTTTCTCGTCCCACCATAGCTTACTATTTTAACAGTCTCCCTTCCTCCATCCCTCTAAAGAACTTCTGTCTAGCAGCAGACCATTATCAGAAAATAATCATCCTACCACACCCCACATAGTAATTTATTGTTTTTATATAAAACTAGCCTTCCACTTGGACCAGTGAGTTTTTAAACTAGATTGGTGACATAGATTGTAATTATTTCTTTGAAAATTGTATGGATAGGACAACCACAGGTCATAGCATGAAATTAAGCACAAAACTTGTTACAAGGTTGCATATAAGTACTTTTATAGTATTAGTTATGGATGAATGGACTAAATGACAAGACATAGCTAATGCAGACAGCATATATTAATTCAGGAAGTTGTATGATATTGAAGAGGACCCCACAAGTGTAAAACTCCCAACCCATACATTACAAGTAGGTAAATACATATAGGGCAACACAAATGTAAAACACCCACAGAAACATACAAATATTAATCATAAATAATAATAACACAACTAAATACTGTTTGAGTTGATGAAACCAGCCAAAAGTGAAGGAAGTGGGGTGCTGTATGTACCTGGCAGTGGATGGCACTATTTGGGGCTGAATTGAGTCACAGGGTGGAAGAGGAGCTTAAAAAGGCCCTGGGTGTGTTAAGAAGCAAGTGGAAGATAAGGTCATTGTCTATATCAGCACATCCCTGTGGATAAGGAAAAAAGAATACTGTCTCTGTCACATTTAACTTCTAGATCACAAATGAAATTTTGTTTCCAGCATGGCATAATGATAGCATTCTTTTATTGTGTTTTACAGATACCCAGATGTGACAAATGACCACCTTACTGCTTTGTTGCTGTTACGGGGCGACCTGGGGCGTTTAGATGTCAGACAGCGTGTTGCAGAGATTATGGAGGAAATGAGGACACAACGAACAGGACCTGCTCCAAAAAGTATATTCTCACACATTCATATCTCAACATCACTATTTACATAAATATGTATAATACAGTTAATTCTTCTGTAAAGTTAAGGATGAGAATGAATGATATCTGGATGAGAAAAAGAGTGAAAGGGGAGAGAAAATGAAAAGGGATAGGAAGGAAAATGGGAGGTAAAGAGAGTTGGAGAGATACTAGTAACAAGTTCAGAAACAAAAGCAGTTTATATTTTATCAAGATGCATAATGAGAAGAATTTAGGTCTACCAAAAATCATAAGAAAATATGGTGATATTTTTATATACAGTTATCTAGTCATGCTTATATTTACAGTAGGGTTGTTTGTATACAATCTTTTCCAGCACTCATCTAAAGAATCTGCCCACACTTAAAGTGCCTGAAGGTATAATTGTGCGTTGGTTTCACTTGGATAACTAAATGTTTTCTATATTGTATAATGTCAAAAATAAAAAATAAAAGCATCATTATGAATTAAACTCAGACTGCCCGATGAGACAGTGGCATGTTTCCATAGTAATATCCAGTTATCCTAAATTATAAGGTCAAAATACAAATAATATTACATTCGTACCCTAAGTGGAGCATTTTTCCTGGAGGGAATAACTTGTGGTGGGTTCAGGCTGTGGTGAACTTTGTTTCTGGTAAATAGAATGAGGATGGCTAAGGATTCCAAGACCTGCTTTTAATATCATATGTAACTAGGCCTTGAAAATATGCTTATGGATAGTGCCAGTACATTGCAAGGTTGAGGTTTGATGTGAAAGATGGTATTAAAGAAAGCTAAATACTTAGTACCAATATATTTCTCTGTATACCTCTCAATGAGTAAATAATCAAAACTTTGTCATTGAAAGAATTCTTGGGTTTTTCCCTTTAATAATGTTTCATTTTTTTCTTTTCTGTAATTCTCTGTAAGAAATTTAATTTCACTGTTAAACTACTGTATACATAATGCTGAAGGAAATATGAAATGTTTCATTCTTTATGCATTTTAACATGACATATGGACATTTTTGCTGCTTTAAAGACCCTGTTATTGTAATTTTAGCACTTTTGACAGTGGTATGGTCAAAACTGAGATGTGGCAAGAAGCTCTAGGTGTCCTCTATAAAGATTTCTTAGTAAACAGACAGAAAAAAATACAATAAACTCAAAACACAAGGAGAGTATGTGCCTGAGAAAGCTTATCATAAGACTCCATGCACAAGTACAGTATGTGGTTGAGATAGCTGATCAGAGTGCTACACTTCCTGATTGTATTGCATGCAAATAGTGCTGCCACATGGCTTGTACAAGCAACTCTTGCAATTGATATTGCATGTACCTGGTTGTCGACAAAATTCTTTACTCTCTCTTTGTTTTGTAGGTTTATAAATTTATGTAATCTATCCATCTATATCTCTAATGAATTGGAGCTCCCTCATGGAGGTGGCCACAGCAAAAGTCTCCATAACTGGTGAACTCGACAGTGCCACTTCTTAGCCTTTAGTGCCTCACCTTAAATAGGCCACTGGCAGAGGGCAACTCTAGCACAGTGTTTCCAAAGGCTTCTACCTAATGTTCCTACCGATTACTATAGTCACGGCGCACGAGTCTGAAGGTTTCAATATTGTGCCCTGGCAACCTACTGAAAATGGATGCACTGTGAACCGGTCCATTGCCAGTGCACGATAATGAAACCTTTAGACTTGTGCACCACGACTATACTAACTAATGAGAGTAACTAATATTCCAACTTGCTACTTCTACCTAATGCTCCTATCTACTACTAATTTATACATGATATTAAACAGGTCTTAAGGAAAAATTATTGTGAGCAGTTTTGTGTTAGAAACTATATTACAGCATTTTCTTATTCATACAGCAGAGAATGAAGGTACCTTTCCAGAAAAAACATACCATTTACCATGGGATAGTTTCATTTATGGGCTACAACCTTTATCTAAAATTCCCTTTTATGAGTTAAATTACCCCACAGTAACATACAATCTCTTACTAGGATACGTAGATTGAAATTTGCTCAGGTGTACATTTTTATCTTAGTAACCTAGTTTATCATTCAACGAAGTGCGTCCATCTCCAGTTTGCTGCTGAGGAGGAATCCATGTGTCATAGTTTGGACTGTCATCATCATACTTTCGGTTTCTCTTTTCTTGCTTCTTCTTTGTTCTTGTGTGATCCTGCAAAAACAGAAAATAATTACCATGTAACTTTTAATTAACACCAGTCTTCCACCCTCTCAAAAAGTAAATATACAAAGCTACAAACCACAAAAAATGGTGCAATCAAAACAATCATAGGCAGCCTAACACCCACAAACACTCAACACTTATACAATAAAATGAAGATACAATTCAATTCCACATCGACATGCACAGTACTTAATTCTATGCAACAGCACAAGACCTCTCCCACCCAAACCCATTACCTTACATTTCAGCAACCTCTAATTATAGACCCCAAACAAATATAACACTGATAAAACACGTACAAACTGAAGTAATCCAATGCACCAATCAACTATCCTCTCGACTCAGTCTTACACTCCAACCCATCAGGAGTTCTTAGACAAACTCATGTCATAACTTTCCCGTCTATGCTCTGGACATCACTCATCCCTACAACTCTACGAAGTGTCATATCAACATATCCCAAAACCCTTCTTGCCCAAGATGCAACTACCACAACAAAGACACTGAGCACTTACTACTCAATTGCCCTGCACTCTCTCCACACAGGGGCACACATAAAACTTCACTACACTTAATGGCATATGATCCCAACCACTGGATGTGGCCAGCTCCCTGAGCACTGTAGGAGCCTCATAAAGACAGAAGAGACTCCTGAGGCAAAATGCAAGGAATCAATTAATTTGTATATTTCAATTTTTTATACGTAAATACTTTTCCCATTTTAGTGAGGGACCATGAAGAACAAACAAACAACAGCTTTACTTGTACACATCCACTCTTTAGCCATCATGTATAATGTACTGAATCCAGATACTACAATCCACTACCAATCCCCATGATTAATTCCATGGTTTACCTTATCTACTTCATTTGCCATGGTTCAACCTAGTGACGGCATGTTGCCCAAAATCACAGCAATCCAATTCATTTTATTCCAGGCAAGTCACTCACCCTCCTTAATGTCTGTGTCCGATAACCAAAAGCCTCCTTTGCTCCATCCTTACAACTCCTTCTCAGTCTCCTCATCCTCCTTTGCTTCCTCTACTTTTAACATAAAGTTCCTCTAAGTCAGTCTTCATCTTCTCCAGACATCTAAACCATTTCAATACACCCTGGTCAGCTCTCAATCAGACTGTCCTTATTACGACACCTTTCTCTTACACTGTCATTCCTCACACCACACACAGTAACTGTACTCAAGCACTTCATTTCCAGCATGTCCACTCTCAACCTTTCTTTTGCATTCAAAGCCTAGAATTAACATCCATGCAACACTCCCTAGACTACTGTACATTCAACCTTTCAGCTAAAAAAATCAGACACTGATCACCCATTCCACTATTCCTTAATGCATCCAAGACTTTGGGATTAAAATGGTTTTCAACTTTATGAAGATTCATTCTGTAACTAATGTAACCTCCAGCTAATACAATGATACCAGTTATATAATGAATGATGAATAAATGGGGCAACGAAAAGTACAAATATGTAAATTTCTCCAGCTGCCGTATGCTGTGTTACTTTAACATATGCATCTCCAGTGGGATTGTTATAAAAGACAGTACACGTAACTGCTATATACTGTAATAAATAAAATTCATATCTTACCTGTTGTTCATTCCTCAGCTGTGCCAAGTTAGGGGGTAGAGCAGGGCCAACAAATCTTTGTCTTTTCTCTGAAGTGCATTCTTCAGTACCTTTAGAGGCTGAGTTTTTTTTTAAAGAATTTTCTGGGGTAATGGGTCTTTTCCATTCATGTGTATTGTTGCTGCTGCCATTTGTTTCAGTTTTTTCATTACAAGCACTCATTTCCTGAGTAGTGACACGTTTACATATTACATTCTCGCCACTTTCACTGTCTCTTGCATCATTTCCACTTTGCTTATCTGCCCCTACTTGCTTTGACTTTTGCAAGGGCATTCCTGGTCTTTTCATAGTTTTAGACCCACTGACTGAATGCTTATCATCCTCAAATGACTTAAATGAGCTATGTTTATGTTTCTGTACCTGAGTTTTACTTTTTGAGCTTCCTGGGACTATCATTTCAGGTCTTTCTTTCACACTATCATAAGAAGCATACTGCCTCACCATTTTCACCCTATGTGAGATTGTTGGATGGGGAGATGATGGTTCATCATCATCATCATCTAGCCTTCTTAACCGCGGCTTACGCTCAGGCTCATCCTCTAAGAATATCTTGTGAACTCTAAAAGATGATTCCTGAAAGTCATAAATTAGATCAAAACACCTTAATACAAGCATAAACAATTCTTTACTTTTCCAAGTATGTATATATTATCATAATGTAGCTTCCTAATGTCATAGGGTATATCAAACATATACAGCCCAGTGGTTCACTCACCTCTTAAACTCATGCTCAGTGTCAAGTGAAATATGAGCTTCCATGCTAATACAACTCTTTCTTTTCACTCTGCATGTCAACATGATTTACCAATAAGACTAAAGTCTTATACTGCACCACTTTCCAACACAAAATAAACTCATAGCATCTGATCTTGAATCAATGCTCTGACATCTTCATGTAAAATATCCCTAGCTCTAATCAATTCTCTCTCATTTACTCATTACTTTTATGTTCTAACTCTTCCTTTTATACCTATATACACTACTACCTACATGGAAATTCTCTGACAAGATTTGAACCACTACCACTAGTGTAGTATTGTAGCCCATAGCCTTGTTACTAAAATTCCCAGCTTCCACACTGGTGACTATCTATCTATCTATAACTTTGATGCCAGTTCCAATTGGAACTCCCTCAAAGGGATGGCCACGGCAACAGAGTCTCCAAACTAAAGAACTCCAATGCCACTTCTTAGCCTTTAGTGCCTCATCCTTAACAGGCCACTGGCAGAGGGCAAGTCCAGAGCAGTGTTTGCAGAGGTTCCTTCCTAATGTTCCTAATGACTACTTCTATCTAATGCTCCTACCTACTACTTCTACCTAATGTTTCTACCTAATTAATAATCCTATCTACTGCTTTTACCATTTTGCCAAAGGGCAGGGCGAGCGCAGAGTGCTCACCACAGGAAAATCTAGAGTTACGAAGAAAGAGTTGAGTAAGTTAAATGTTGTCAAGTGTTACATATGAAAAGGAGAGATTGTTTGTTTGTGGAAAGAATGCCAGAAGTACACATGTTAGTGAGGCAGAAAGAAAAGACAAGTACCTGGGTCAGAGGAGTGCAACTTGACAACCACTAAAGAGCTGGCTCATGAAGCAGATGTCACTAACCCTCCTGATACTCAGGTGGGTAGTACTGGCAACATACCTCCACAGTCACTGCCTACAAACTACTACCAACATATATATATACATATATATTATATGATTATTTTATTATACTTGATCGGTGTTTCCCGTGTCAACGAGGTAACTCCAGGAAACAGACAAAGAAAGACCCATTCCCCCACATACACACATATATGCACAGTATATACATATACATACCACCATATACATATATACATACATATACATACACATACATATACAAATGTACATATTCACACTTGCTCACTCCCATCCATTCCTGATGCCACCCCACTCCACAAGAAATAGCATCGTCACCCCTGCATCAATGAGGTAGCACCAGGAGACAGACGAAACAGCCACATCGCTCACACTCAGTCTCTAGCTGTCATGTGTAATATATTTTTTTTTCATAAATATTCGCCTCTTCCCGCATTAGCGAGGTAGCGTTAAGAACAGAGGACTGAGCCTTAGAGGGAAAATCCTTACTTGGCCCCCTTCTCTGTTCCTTCTTTTGCTATAGTACAAACAGGAGGGGAGGATTTCCAACCCACATCTCCCTCCCCTCTTTTAGTCACCTTTTATGACACACAGGGAATACGTGGGAAGTAATCTTTCTCTCTTATCACCAGGGATATATATTATCATTAATTTTTTTTTTTTTTTGTATGTTAGCTGAAAAGGCACGGGCAGTATACGCCCTAATAAAGGCCATCCCATTAGCGCTATATATATATATATATATATATATATATATATATATATGTATATATATATATCCTAGCCTGAGCCAAGTACCTATTTTATCGACCAAGCCCTAGAGGTGGATGAACAGCTGGGTTGACTGTGGACTGACTGCAGCAACCAAGATTCGAACCTATGCGTTCAACCTGGGTGGCCCGTGAATGCGTCACAGTCAGGGACGCTAACCGCTACACCATGGAGGTCCATAAAAGGTTTCATTGATCCTCTACCTCCAGGACTGGGCCTGGAACTTTGCCTTAGCTTTCCTTACCTTACCTTAATATGGTTTCGGTGATCCTCAACATACAGAATTGGGCCTGGGACCTTTCCTTACCTTACGTATGCCTTGATTGCTGTTTCCAGCGTCAGCAAGGTAGCGCCAGGAAACGGATGAAGAAAGACCCATCCACTCATATACACACATGTATACATATACAAAAACATATGCACAATGCATACATATACATACCAACATATACATATATACATATATATACATATACATGCATATACACATATGCACATGTACATATTCATACTTGCTCACCGCCATCCATTCCTGGTGCCACCCAACCCCATATGAAACAGTATCGCCACCTCCTGCGTCAGTAAGGCAGCACCAAGAACAGACAAAAAAGGCCACATTCGCTAACACTCAGTCTCCAACTGTCATGTATAATGCACCACAACCACAGCTCCCTATCCACATCCAGGAAACATAGACCTTTCCATGGTTTACCCCAGATGCTTCACATGCCCTGGTTCAGTCCACTGACAGCATGTCGAACCCAGTAAACCAAATCGTTTCATTTCACTCTATTTCGTACACACCTTTCACCCTCCTGCATGTTCAGGCCCCGACTGCTCAAAATCCCTTTCACTCCATCCTTCTATTTCCAGTTTGATCTCCAGCTTCTCCTTATTCCCTCCATTTCCGACACATATATCCTCTTTGTCAACCTTTCCTCACTCATTCGTTCCATATGTCTAAACCATTTCAATACACCCTCTTCTGCTCTCTCAACCACACTCTTTTCAGCACTAAACATCTCTCTTACCCTTTCATTACTTACTCGATCAGTAATGTCCTAAGAAATGTCATTTCCTACACATCCACCCTCCTCAGCACAACCCTATCCATAACCCATGTTTCACAACCAAATTATATTGTTGAAACTACGATTCCTTCAAATATAACCATTTTTGCCGTCTGAGATAAAGTTCTCTCTTTGCACAGTCTTTATCGCTCCCAGAACCTTCACACCCTCCACCACCCTATGACTCCCTTCCACGTTTATAGTTTCAAGTACACTCCCAGATATCTAAAGCACTTCACTTCCTCCAATTTTTCTCTGTTCAATCTTACATCCCAACTGACTTGTCCCTCAACCATGATGAACTTAACAGCCTTGCTCTTATTCACATTCACCCTCAACTTTCTCCTTTCACACTCTTCTAAACTTAGCCACCAACTTCTTCAGTTTCTCACTGAATCAGCCACCAGTGCTGTATCATCATAAAACAACAACTGACTCACTTCCCAGGCCCTCTCATCCCCAACAGATTGCATACTCGCTTCTCTGTCTAAAACTCTTGCATTTACTTCCCTCGCCACCCTATCCTTTAACAAATTAAACAACCATGGGGACAACACACACACCCGCCGCAGACCAATCTTCACTGGGACCCAACCACTCTCCTCTTTTCCTACTCGTGCACACGCTTTACACCCTTGAATATAGCTTATCACTGCTTCTAGAAGCATACCCCTCACACCCACATGTTTTTAATACCTTCCAAAAAGCATCTTTATCAACTCCATCATATCCCTTCTCCAGATCCATAAATGCTACATACAGATCCATCTGTTTTTCTTAGTATTTTCAACACACATTCTTCAGAGCAAATATCTGATCCACACATCCTCTACTACTTTGAAACCTCAATGCTCCTTCCTAGTCTAATTCTCTCTGCATGCCTTCACCTTCTCAGTCAATACCCTCCCATGCAACTTGCCAGGTGTACTCAACAAATTTATGCCTCTGTAGTTTGAACACTCATCTTTATCCCCTTTGCCTTTATTAAAAGGCACTATACATGCATTCCTGCAAACTTCAGGCACTTCACCATGATCCATACACACATTGATTATACTTACCAACCAATCAATAACATAATCACCCCCTTTTTTAATAAATTCAGCTGCAATACCATCTACTCCAGCCGCCTTGCCGCATTTCATTTTCCGCAAGGCTTTCACCACCTCTTCCCTCTTCACCAAACCACTCTCCATGACTCTCTCACTTCGCATGCCACCCCGACCAATACACCCTACATCTGCCACTCTGTCACACACATTTAATAATCTTTCAAAATACTCACTAAATTTCCGCACTTCATCACTACCTGTTATCAGTTCCCCTTTTGCCCCCTTCACCGATGTCCTCATATGGTTTCTTGTCTTTCGCACACTATTTACCTTTCTCCAAACATCTTTTTATTTTCCCTAGTTTACTTATACTCTCTGACCCTAACTCTCATTTACCCTCTTTTTCAACCCATACACCTTCCTCTTGACCTTCTAGCGCTTAATCTTATAAATCTTCCGATCATTTGGACCCATCACTAACGTGACATACTCACTCAGCTGCATCCAAAACACTTGCCTCTCATGATCTTTCTTCTCGTGACTAGGTGCATAAGCACCAATAATCACCCATCTCTCACAACCGACTTTCAATTCTACTCATATCAGTCTGGAATTTACTTCCTTACACCCTATCACACACTCCCACAACTCCTGCTTCAGGAGTAATTCTACTCCTTCCTTAGCTCTTGTCCTCTCAGCAGCCCTTAACTTCACTAGCAAGACGTTTCCAAACCATTCTACCCCTTTTCCCTCGAGCTTCGTTTCACTCAGAGCCAGAACATCCGGGTTTCTTTCCTCAAACATACTACCTAGCTCTCCTTTTTCTCATCTTAGTTACATCCACACACATTCAGACACCCCAATCTAAGCCTTCGAGGAGGACGAGCACTCCCCGCCCGGCTCCTTCTTCAACTTCTTTTAGAAATTTGAATACAAGAAGGAGAGGGTTTTCAGCCTCCGCTCCTTCCCCCTTTAGTCGCCTTCTACGACACGCAGAGAATACGGAGGTAGAATTCTTTCTCCCCTACTCCCCTACCTCAAGGAAGTATATAACTTAATTTCTTCTGTTCTCTTCAATTTTTCTTTTAATGAGCTGTACATATCCCTTGAAAACTCTTTCCCATCTTCATATTGCATCATGTAGATCATCTCTCACAATCGTTTTTATGATAAAGAAAAGAATAAGGTGCATAAATGATTTCATATGAACATGTGAAAAATTGCAGATAATCTTTCGTAATGGTCTTCTGGGACTTGACTCCCAGAGTGAGAGATAAGTTACTAAGTCCGATTTTGTGAAGGACCTCTTCCTGGCGTTCCACGACCGCGCCCCAGGATGATGATACTGATTTACGTGAGAACACAAGAAGAAGAAGAAGGAGGGAGAGGAGCAGGAGGAGAAAGAGGAGAAAGAGGAGAAAGAGAAGAAATAATTTAAAAACCTAAATTCTTTCCATGATGTCATGCTTTCCAATGTGATATAGATCAAGGAAGACATTTACTAACAGTAATATCAACTAGGCCTTGGCGACCATCACTCAGGAAACACGAATTTACATTACCATCACGTTACAGTCGCTTTGAACACAGGAAAATCCTTGGAAAGAATTCTGGAACAACTTTTAAAACAACATAAAAAGACGTTCATTGGATTGTCTGTCTCATTACGACGAATTTGAGTTGCATTAGTAAAGTTGGGGAGTCGGTGGCGCGTGGCTGACGACACAATTATTCCATGACAGAAACTAAAGAAAAAGACTTCCTAAAAAAGTCTTCTTGTGTTATTGCTTCAGGAAATTTTCTCATCGGGTAATCATGAAAATTTGCTATCGATTACATCAGTCAAGGTTTTTCTATGAAACAGTCTAATATTCTCATTTGGCATTTTTGTACCTTGATTTTTTTCAGTTCCTATCTGATCTTTATTGTTTAACCTTTTCTTATTCTTAACGTGTTTCCTCTTCCTGACTGAGGGTGTATATGTACGTGAAAGTAGACATGGGACACATGCATTGTCTAAAGACTTGGCAACGCGATTGCAAAATTCTCTCCCGCTTGCACACAATCGTTAATCACGCATACAAAACAGCAGAAGCAACAGTAGTTGCCGTTGGGCAAACTCCAGATACCTCTGCTCTGAGGATTAGTTATTGAAGGTCCAGCGCAGCCGGGAAGCCTGTACTGCGATCTCTGCAACACGAGAACATGGGTTCAGTTTCCCCGTCATACACATTCAATGGCCAGGCTATTCCTGGCATGGCTAAATGAATATGTGTTTTGATCTCAACAGAAGTGTTCCTCTTGCCAGCAATGCTCACGCATAAGCAATAAACAGATCTGCTTAAGAGAAAAATAGAGATATTTCTATATTTTTCACTGTTCACCTGAGACTTGGTTATTCATATATATATA
>JAYMFT010049221.1:0-15310 GCA_038088735.1 Panulirus argus
AGCTTCTTAGAGGCAGCCTTAGCTATTCCCATAATGTGGGGTTTCCAAGAAAGATTGGATGTTACAGTAATATCAAGTATGTTCATTGTGTTAAGAGGTGGAATTACAGAACCATCACAGGAGATACGTGAGTTGTGAGGAGCTTTCGATAGAGAGATAGGAAGAAATTGGGTTTTGGAGGCATTAAACTTAACTAGATTTGGAAGAAGGGTGATGGTATGAGACAACAAAGAGAACTAATAGGAACATCAGCAAAGGGGGCATGTAGGAAAGTGGCAACAGGCAGAGATGAGATGAAAGGAAATGGAATGAGCACTTTGAAGGATTGTTAAATATGCCTGATAGTAAGGTGGCAGATGTAGGATGTTTGGGTTGGGAAGGTCATGACAAGTGGTATAGTGAAAAGGGAAGAAGTTTTTAAAGCCTTGTTTAGGATTTATTGTGACAAGGCAGCCATATTGAATAGTATTGCAGTTGACTTTCTTAAGAAAGGGCATGACTGTGTTGTTGATTGGGTTATAAAGATTTTCAGTGTATGCATGGAGCATGGTGTAATGCATAAGGAATGGCAGAATGCATGTATAGTGCTACTGCATAAAGGCTAAGGGGACAAAAAGTGAGTGTTTGAATTACAGAAGTATAAGTTTGTTCAGTGTACTTGGTAAGTTGTCTGGAAGAGTGGTGATTGAGAGGCTTGAAGTACACACAGAGCATCAGACTGGGGAAGGACATTGTGGTTTCAGGAGTGTTAGAGGATGTGTGGATCAGGTGTCTGCTTTGAAGAATGTGTGGTAGGAATGCTAAAGAGAAGCAGAAGGGTTAGCATATGTCATTTATGGATGTGGAGAAAGCTTGTGACTGGGTTGATCGAGATGCTTTTTGAAAGGTGCTACAAATATATGGTATGGGAGGAAAGTTATTTGAAGCAATGATGAGTTATTAGCAATAGAGTAAGGCATGTATGTGAGCAGGTAGTGAGGAGGGAAAGTAGTTCCAGGTGAAGATGGGTTTGCAGCATGGGTGTGTTACATCGCCATGGTTGTCTAATTTATTTATGGATTTGGTGTTTAGCAAAATAGATGCAAGGGTCTTGGGAGAAAGGTGTGGGTATGGTCTCTGTTAGGGCTGGTAAGGCTGCAGAGGTGAGTCTGTTGTTGCTTGCTGATGACCCTGCAGTGTTGGCAGATTTGGTGAGAAAATGTAGAAGTTGGTGTCTGAGTTTAGAAGAGTGTGTGAAGGAGAAAGGTGAGAGAAACTGTGAATAAAAGCAGTGATATTAGGATTAGTAGTGCAAAGAAACAAACTAATGGGGTGTTTGTTTAAATGAAGAAAATTTGGAGGAAGTGAAGTCATTGTTATACTTGGGAATGGACATGGCAGCAAATGGAGCCAAGGAAGCTGAGATGAGCCACAGGGTGTGTGAGGGAGCAAAAGCCCTGGGAGCATTGAGGAATGTGTGGAGAGACAGGTTACAACCTGGGAGGGCAAAGACGGTATATTTAAAGGTATGGTAGTCCCAGCAATGTTTTATGGATGCGAGGCATTGGCTATAGATGAGAATGTTCAGATGGTTAATGTGTTGGAAATCAAATGTTGTAGACAGTATTAGGTGTGAGGAGGCTTAATTAAGAAATGATAGGGTAAGAGAGTGGTGTGCTAATAAGATTTTTTTTCCTAACATGGCGGTAGCAAACAACATGCCCCAGTTAGGCCATCTGGATGAGAGGAAAAAGAGAGAAAAAAAGTAGAAATTAATCAGGGTTCCACAAAGTGTTTGTAGACCAGACTTTTAAAGGAGGAAAGGTTTTATGAAGAGGGAAAGACAAAAGAAGGATGAGAATTCCGTATCTTAATTGTTTGAGGAAAGAAAGAATATAACAGCCAGTCTCCATAGAGAAGCTGTGGAAAGCAGCAGGCAAACGTACCACAGGCCCAAACCTTTGGGATGGGACCACATGCAGACACTTTATGGGAATAATGGCTGAAATAATACCCACAGAATGGAGAGAGAGCATACAGAAAGGGAACGTTAAATTGAGGTGATACCAGGAGAATTACTGATATGTAAGGATTTTCATACCACTATTGTTAACAGAGAGGTCGAGGATGAGCTTCCCCAGATGTGTGAGAAATAATCCATACTTGGGCAAGTAAAGCCCTTTTAGATCTGAAACAGCTACATGTAATTAAAAGTAATTATGGCATGAATACAATAATCCCAGCTTTTGGGAAGCATACATTTTGATGTTGATTAAGTGGTGTTTCCAGGACAAAGTGCAGGATATGGTTATGCCCAGTGTGTTTATGTTATTACAGGGTTGAATTGTGGCATTTTGATATTGAATAAAGGGAAACAAATGTTTCTTAGTAAGAGATATAAGGAGGTATTGCTTTTTGCACTCTTAGACTCTACAAGGTTACTGCTTCCATATTCCGAAATGTTGTCCAGGTCTGATTGGACAGAAAATATGATTAGTAGAAGAGAGAGAGTGAGTATTAAGGGGAAGAGGGGATGAAAAGTGAATTGAAGTATGAAATTTGGAATCATCATTGGAAGAGAGAATAAGGTTGAAAGGTGAAGAGAGATCATTTATTGAGGGAATGGAGAGAGTGTGTGATAAGATAGGATACGATAGGAGGGGGAAGTTGCTGTGTCGACATCTACTGCAATGGAATGGCCTGAGAGGAAACTATGCGTTAGAGGACAGAGAGAACCCATG
Source organism: Panulirus argus (assembly GCA_038088735.1). NCBI lineage: Eukaryota > Metazoa > Arthropoda > Malacostraca > Decapoda > Palinuridae > Panulirus > Panulirus argus. The sequence continues at coordinate 2,721 of JAYMFT010049221.1, forward strand.
AAACTGAAGAAAGAAAGTTTAGAAAACAAAGACATAGCGCTCCCTGTCAAATGCATTGGAGATGTTGAGAGCTATGACCAAAGTTCTGCCAAAAATCTTGAGAGAGGAGGACCATAGGTGAGTCACATAGGAAAGAAGATCCCTGGTAAACCTGGCACTGCAAAAATCAATACTACCAATCAGAAAGATTGGAAGTGAGAGTTTAGGAGAGCTTCAAAGACTTTGGAGATAGGAGAAGTGAGAGCAGTGGGGCAATAGGTGGAGGGGTTAGAGCAGTCCCTTTAGGGATAGACTGCACTAAGTTGTGCATCCAAGTTGAAGGAAAAGTTTTGGTTTTTAGACAGAGGCAAAATAGATATTTTGTTTTAATGAATTTATTAGTATATAGATGTTTTGTTTTAATGAATTTATTATGCCAAAGGGACGACATACCTTGTAACAGGACCATGAGGCCAAGCATTATGTACAGAGGAACTCGTGTCTCACAGGGCACGCTGTTTAGTTACATTGATATATTGGCGTTTATATGTAATGCAGGGGTTAGCATCCACCAGTGTGGGTGTTGCATGAGAATGATATGTAAATGATTGTCTCTGAGTAGATAATTACATATATCAGTCAGGGACTGTCCCTGAGGCAGTAGGTCTTTGGGGACACTCAGGGCAGTAATACTGAAGGTTGTTGGCATTGGTACGGTGCAAAACAGGTGAGCAATAATTGGTGGTAGCTCAGAGGTACACTTCCCAAGAACTTGAGATAGTATACCATCTGAGCTATATGCCATGTCCTCCTAGATCTAGGAGAGTACCTGGAAGGTGCTACATGAGGAGAATATAAATGGCATAGATTTTGTGGGAGGAAATGGGATTGGGGAGTTAGAATCTGAATAATCCGAAGTTGAGTTACAGGAAAATAAAGCACCAGAAGAGAGCTGTTTTATCAGTTGGAAAGTTAGCAATAGTTTGATCAGGTTGGAAAAAGAGGAGGAAAGGTTGAATTATGCAGGTTGTTCGAGTTGCCTTTTGTGAAAGACCAAAAAGACTTGTTAGTAGAGGTCAAGTCAGCTCACTCTCTTTTTATGAAAGTGTGCATGGCTCTTTTACAAACAGCTTTGCAATGACTCTGAGTGGAAGTGAAAGCATAATGGGTTTCTGGAGAAGGGAAGAGCTTCTTAGTCCAGTATGCACTACCGCTAATGTGACTGGCATCAGAGAAGGAGTGATCAAACCACAATTAAGAAAAAAAAGATTTAGAAAATGGGATGTAGGACTCCATCCCATTTAAGATAATCTTTGCTCTGCATTCAGGACAGCATGTGGCATCCCAACCAGAGAAGCAGTGCACATCCCTGGAGTCAATGAAGCTGAGCAGGGATAGCCACTGATCTGCCCCAAAGTGTTAAAGTTGGCATTTTGAAGGGATGGATGAAGGACGGGCATGCCCAATTAGAAGTAATAGACATAAGATTGTGGTCAGTGGATCTTAAAGTGGATAAGAATGGTGTATGTGTTGTGGGAGGGTTCAGAGGTGAAAAATAGATCAATGATTCTGAGTAGAAATGAAAGCATAGTAGGTTTTTGGAGAAGGAAAGAGTTTCATGGTCCTGTATGCACCGTCCCTGATATGACAGGCATCAGAGCAGAAACCATCAAACCTTAATTAAGGAGAGAAAAATTTAGAAGATGGGATGTAGGACTTAGGACAGTTTGGAACTCAGGAAAGGTGTTTAATTAATTGTTCCAGATCATTAAGGAAGGAAAAAGAAAAGCAGCTATACCAGGATCATCTTTGTTTAAACCTAACCAATCTCTTTGGTGTACATTGAAATCCCTGCTTGCAGGATCACAGCACAAGGATGAGAAGGGAAAAGAGATCAAAATTTCATGGCAAGAAGTCAAGTAGTCAAAGAGTTGTACATATTTGGAGGAATTAGGGGGGAAATTGATAAAGCAAAAGCAAAGTAATGGAAGGTAGAAGTTAGGAGACTCAAGATCCATGAGGTGAGCATTAGGTGTTCTTGTATCCCATTAGGCACAAACTCCACCCTTGGAGCTGAAACAATGGTAGAAATTATAGTTGGAGATCTGATAGTGCCGAGGAAAAGCAGCTTTGGATGGTTAGATTTCAGAGAGAAGTAAAAGATCAGGGGAGGAGGTAATCAGATTGTGTCCAACAGAGGGAAGGTTAGAATTAAGACTGCTAATGTTGCAGAAATGGATAGTAGAAAGGTCAGGGCTAGGAACTGTATCTATGGAAGTGGGATGGATCATAGTTGCATGATAGTGGTCAAGTGGGCCCTGGGATCTGCCCAATCCCACTTAGCTGATGGCGCTGCCCTGAATTGGTGCTGGAGAGTTATGGTTGTACTACCATAAATTGTAGTCTCCAAACTAAGAAAAAAATAGGAAAAGAGATAAAGATATGTGTGAGATGTATTGTTAAGTGTTGTGTATGAGAAAAAGAGTGTGTTTGTATTAGGGTTAGATGTCAGCAACTCACATGTGGTTGAAGCAGGGGGAAAACAATGATTTGGGACTGAAATGGGCTATGTAACAAACACCACAGTGCTGGCTGATTGTGCTTTGGCCACTATCCCACTGTGGAAAGAATGGGTGAGGAGACTGATGAAACTACAGGGCAGGGAAGATTAGGAGCAAATTTGGAATCTTATGAACAGTGTTAAAAGTGAGGGAGAGGAACAGAGACCCAGGGAGACACGAGCAGAGGTATGCAGGAAATTTATTAGAGGTTGAAAATGTAATATTCTTTGTTTTAGATGAAGCAATCAAGGAAGTATATGAGCTTGGTGATTGACTATAGGATAAGTGCTTGCTAGCTAAAAGAGAAATTATAGAGAAGGTTAGAGACACAGAGGTTGATGCTTCCACTCTGAGGGATCTAGCTGTAAAGTGGGTGGCACCAAAATAAATAAGATTAGTAAAGTAAGAGGTTGATAGACATAAATCACTGATTATTTTTTGGATTGAAAGATCATACGCAAGATGAAGAAGAAACGGTAAGGAAGGAGGAAATACATATTTACAAAGTGCTGGAGGCTATGGGACCACCAGAAGCAACATCTTTGATAACGGAAGGGAGGAGAGTAGGAATTTATAACCAAGACGTAAGGGGTAGGAAATACTTAGAAAAGATAAGAATCGTAAAGGCATTGTGGAATTTAGTGGGATGTTCTTCAAGTGTGATAGATCTAAGGAAGAGAGGGAGAAAGCAGAAGATTACATTCGGAAGACATAATGACACACATGGCAGGAGGATAAAGCAGCTCCACTAGAACTACAAATAGGGCAGTAGTGTTAGGAGATACTAATTTTAGACTGAAAGTAATGTATTCAAATATGGATTGGTTAATAGTTAGTGGTAAAGAACTGGAAGTTAAAAATCATGTAAGGGAAATGTAAAACTGAAAGTGGAAAATGAGACATGGGTAACTATTGGTGCCTATGCACCTGGCCATGCGAAAAAAGACCATGAGAGGTAAGTGTTTTGGGAACAGTTGAGTGACTTTGCCAGCAGTTATAATGCACAAGACTGGGTATTAATGATGGGTGATTTAAATGTGAAGGTAAGTTATGTGGCTTTTTAGGGTCTGATTGGTTCGCGTGAGGTATTCAATGTTATGAATAGAAATGGTGAAGAGCTTGTGGAGTTGTGTGTCAAAAGACTGTTGATTGCGAATACCTAGTTTAAAAAGATAGATGTACACATGTATACATATGTGAGTAGGAGAGATGGTCACCAGGCATTATTTGATTACGTATTAATTGATATGCATGTAAAAGAGAGACTTTTGGATGTAAATGTGCTTTGAGGGGCAGTTGGTGGTATATCTGATCACTCTCTTGTGGAGGTTAGGGTGAAGATTTGTAGAGGTTTTTGAAAAAAGGCAACAGTGTCAGGAAGAGAGTGATGAGAGTAAGTGAGCTTGGAGAGGAGGCTTGTGTGAAGAAATACCAAGAGAGATGGAGTGTAGAATGGCAAAAGGTGAGAAATGAAGTGAGGGAAGTGATTGAGGAATCAGAGGTATTTTGGGGAAGCAATGATGGCATGTTCAAGAGATGCTCATGGCATGCAAAAGGTTGGAGATGGGCAAATTGAAAAGGGGTAAGAGAGTATCATTAGATTTAGGGAGATTAAAGAGATGTTATGGAAGGAGGTAGATAATGTGTGAAAGACAAAAGAACAAATGCAAACATCAGCAATGGAAGCAAAAGGGGAAGTGGTAACAGGTAGTGATGGAGTGAGGTAGAGATGGAGTATTTTGAAGGATTGTTAAATGTGTTTGATGATAAAGTGACAGATGTAGGGTATTTTGATCAGGGTGGCATGCGTAATGAGAATCATGGAAAGTGGTTTTGTGAGGAGAGAAGAGGTGGTGAAAGCCTTGCATAAGGTGAAATCTGGCAAAAGGTGGTGGGGGGAGTCGATGGTACTGCAGTTGAATTAATTAAGAGAGGGGGTGACTGTGTTGTTGATTGGTTGGTAAGGATATTCATTGTATTTATGGATCATGGTGAAGAGCCAGTGGATTGACAGAATGCATGTATAGTGCTATTGTATAAAGGCAGTGGGGATAAAGGTGAGAGTTCAAACCATGGAGGCATAAAACTGTTAAGTATACTTGGTAAATTGTGTGGGAGGGTATTGATTGAGAGGGTGAAGGCATGTACAGAGCATCAAACTGGGGAGGATCAGTATGGTTTCAGAAGTGGTAGAGGATATGTGGATCAGGTGTTTGCTTTGAAGAATGTGTGTGAGAATACTTAGAAAAACAGATGAATTTACATGTGGCATTTATGGATCTGGAGAAGGCATATGATAAGTTTGAAATAGATGCTTTGTGGAAGGTCATAAGATTATATGATGTGGGAGGTAAGCTGCTAGAAGCATTGAGAAGTTCATATCAAGGGTGTAAGGCTTGTGTACGAGTAGGAAGAGAGGAGAGTAAATGGTTCTCAGTGAAGTTTACTCTTCAGCAGAGGTGTGTGATGTCACCATGATTGTTTTATTTGTGTATGGATGGGGCGATGAGGGAGATAGATGTAAGAGTTTTGGAGAGAGGGGCAAATATGCAGTCTGTTGGGGATAAGAGGGCCTGGGAAGTGAGTCAGTTATTGTTCAGTTATGGTACAGCACTGGTGTCTGATTCAAGTGAGAAACTGCAGAAGTTGGTGACTTGAGTTTGGAAGAGTGTTTGAAAGGAGAAAGTTGAGTAAATGTGAATAAGAACAATGTTATTAGGTTCAGCATGGTTGAGGGACAAGTTAGATCAGATATAAGTTTGAATTCAGAAAAATTGGAGGAAATGTAGTCTTTTAGATACTTGGAAGTGGACTTGTCAACAAGTAGAACCATGGAAGAAGTGAGTCATAGGGTGGGGGAGGGGGTAAAAGTTCTGGGAGCCTTGAAGAATGTGTGGAAAGAGAGAAAGTTAACTAGGAGAGCAAAAGTGGGTATGTTTGAAGGAATAGTAGTTCCAACAATATTATATGATTGCAAGGTATGGGCTATAGATAGGGTTGTGCAGAGGAGGTTGGATATATTGGAAATGAAATGTTTGAGGACAGTATGTGGTGTGAGATGGTTTGATAGAGTAAGTAATGAAAGGGTAAGAGAGAGATGTGTGGAAATGAAAAAGGTGAGGTTGAGAGAGCAGAAGAGGGTGTGTTGAAATGGTTTGGACATATGAAAAGAATGAGTCAGGAAAGGTTCACAAAGAAGATATATGTGTTGGGTGTAGAAGGAGCAAGAAGTGGAAGACCAAATTGGAGATGGAAGGATGGAGTGAAAAAAATTTGAGTGTTCAGGGCTTGAACATGCAGGAGAGTGAAAGGCATGCATGGGATTAGAGTAAGTTGGAATGATGTGGTGTACTGGGTTCAACTTGCTGTTAGTGGACTGAACCAGAGTATGTGAAACATCCAGGGTAAACCATGGAAAGGTCTGTGGGGCCTGGATGCGTATTGGAAGCTGTGGTTACAGTGCATTACACATGGCAGCTCATTTATGGATGTGAGTGGATGTGGCCTTTCTTCGTATGTTTTCTGTCGCTACATCACTGACACAAGGGGTGGCGAGGCTGTTTCCTCTGGGATGGGGTGGTGCCGGGAATATGAATATATGTATATAGTTGGTAGTAATTGGTAGGCAGCCAAACGACCTGGGAGGTATATTACCAGTATTACCCGCCTGGGTATCAGGAGGGTTAGTGACATCTGCTTAGTGAGCCTGCACTTTAGTGGTTGTCAAGTTACACTCCTCCGACCCAGGAAGCTGTCTTTTCGTTCTGCCTCACTGACATGTGGACTACTGGTATTCTGTCCACAAACCTACAATCTCTCCTTGTCATATGTAACACTTGACATCACTTAACTCATGCTGCTCATTCTTCATAAATCTAGATTTTCCTGAGATGAGCACTGTGTGCTAGCCTTGCCTTTTGGCAAAATGGTAGGAGCAGTATACAGAAGTAGTTTGTAGGAACATTTAGTCGGAATTATTAGGTAGAAACATTAGGTAGAAGCAGTGAGTAGGAGCTTTAGATAGAAGCAGTCATTAGGAACATTAGATAGGAGCCTCTGCAAAGACTGTGCTGGACTTGCTGTCTGCCAGTGACCTATTAAAGGTGAGGCACAAAAGGCTAAGAAGTGGCAATGAAGTTCTTTAGTTATGAAGACTCTGTTGCTGTGGCCACACCTTTGAGGGAGTTCTAATTGGAACAGGCATCAGAGATATAGATAGATAGATATGTTTATGTATGTGTATGTATATGTTTGTAAGTATATATATGTATATATACATTATGTGCATATATGTATATGTGTGTATGTCAGTGGATGTGTCTTTCTTCGTCTGTTTCCTGGTGCTACCTCACTGATGCGGGAAACAGTTATCAAGTATGAAGAAAAAATTAAAAATATAAGGGAAAGTGCACCTGATATTATTGGAGTTATGAGAATTGAGCTTACCAAAGAGATAAGCTCTCACCTATTCTGCCTAGAGAGGGACATAATAGCAAGAAAGGATATGGAAAGTAAAGGAAGAGGGAGAGGGAGGGTTATCCCTCTTAATAAAAGAGTTCTAGAGTTTGAACAAATAATGTAGGATGTCCCACTCAGACAATACATAATGGGAACAGAACTTTCAAAAATATGAGCATTATGGTGTTATTAGAAAATGATCCTAGGAAGAATTGTTTGGGACCATAATACATTCACAGTGACAGCTATGAAAGAACAATAAGGATGGTACATGATGCAGTAAAAACTCACCTTTTAGATATGGTAAACTGCTGATAAAGGAGGATTTCAGTTTTAAAGACATAGACTAGGGGAATTTGGATTCTTGTGGTGATATGGAGTCAATGAGACAGAAGTTGTTAGAGTATATACTGAAAAATTTCCTGCACCAGTGTGTCACAGTAAATACTAGGATAAGAGGACTGATACACCATCATTACTAAACCTTAGTATTACTTCTACTAGTTTGTATATTAAGAACGTTATATACAATATACTTGTTGGGAGTAGTGATCATGTATTGCTCAACTTTAAATATATTGTAGAAAAGGACATTAAAAGAGCAGATGAGATACAAAATAAAGAGGAGATATAATCATAGAAACTACACAAACCTCAATAATTTCTTTGGTAACATAGATTGGGAAATGGAATTCAGTAGCCAGGAACCAGGGCATTGTATTGAGAGGTTCTGTGAAACTCACAGTGAGGATGTAGAGGCATGGATAACTCAAATACAGAGGGAATGGTAAGAAAGAGGAAGGAATGGTTTTCCAAAAGATGTTGTAAACCAATGGAGCATCAAGATGTGCAGTGACAAAGATGTAGGCAGTGCTGTAGCCAGCTAGCATTAGTAAATTATGAGAAATCATAGAACAAATAGGATAAGAAGAGTAACAAGGAAGACTTAGAAAAGAATATAGTGGACAAAGCAGCTGAAAATCCAAAACTATTCCGTAAAATTACCGGAAGCCAGTTATCAGTTAATTAGCAGGTAATCAGACTAAGGGATTTAAAGAATAGCATGTTCAAAAGTGTTTTCACATTGGAAGACACTCTAGCCATAACACCAGTGAGATGGAATGGGGGGAAGGTTTTGAAAATCACTGAGATATCTAGAATAGATATCTACAGAATACTAAAAGGAATTGACCATACAAGGCTCATGGATTTGATGAAATTTCACATACTAAAGAGATATGCAGATATGCTTTATAGACCGCATGAATTATTGTCCAAGGTGTCATTGGAGAGAGGCATAATGCCAAGGGAATGAAAAAGGACTAACATCATACATGTATAAAAAAAGAGACCAGGAACTAGCACTGAACTACAGACCAGTCTCACTAGCAAGTGTGGTGTGTAAGGTTTTGAAAACGATTATCAGAAAGCAAGTGGATTACTTTCTGCTGAGAAATCTCCAAAGTGAGAGACAGCATAGTTTTAAGGACATGAGGTCATGTGTAACTAACCTCTTAGAGTTTTATGAGAGTGTGAGCTACGGTGTGGGCAAAATGAAAGGCTGGGTAGACCCTCTCTACCTAGACTGCCAGAAGGCATTTGACACTGTGCCACATTGGAGGCTGATTATGAGCTGAATCACCAAACAGGAATAAGTGGAGAAACTCCATCATTGGATAGAAGATTATCTCAATGTGATGGAACAAAGGACGCATGTCAGAGAAGCCTTTTCCTAATGAGTTTAGGTGACCAACAGAGTGCTACAGGGTTCAATTTTGGGAACTTTACCCTTGTGATCTGCATTAATGACTTCCCTGAAGGCATGGAATCCTACCTGAATATGGTTGCAGTTGATTCAAAAGTCATGATGGAACTGAAAAGCAAAGAGTATTGGATCAGCTTACAAGTGGACCTAAGGAGTCTCCAGAATTGGTGTGAAATGTGGTTGATGAAATTTCAACCTGAGCAAATGTAAAGTAATGTGTATGGGAGAAAAGATAGCTTCAATATCATTATTACTTAACAGAAGTAAACTTCAAGATTCTGTGTGAGAGTGACTTAGTAGATATTGTCCCTGACCTGTCACCAGAATCCCATGTTAGGAGAATATCTTTGTAGACAAACTGTCTGCAGGCAAAGATCAGAAGAGCTTTCGATTTTTTTTTTCCCATTAGCGAGATAGCACCAGGAACAGACAAAGAAAAGTCACAATTACTGACAACCATTTTTTAGCTGTTATTTTTGATGCACGTGTATGTAGATAAAGATGTGTTGAGCAAACTATTCATATCCTGCATTCCTGTATGAGGCCAAAACTTGAATATGCTTCTCAGGTTTGATTGCCACACCTAAAGACACACAAAGAACTCATAGAGAAGGTCAATAGGAGGGCAACAAAGATGGGATCAGAATTAAGAAAGTGAAGCTACATGGAAAAGCTCGAGGTCTTAGATTTACTCACCTTGGAAGGGAGAAGACTGAGGGATAATGTGATCACATCCTTTTTTTTAAGTTTTTAAAAGAGATTGATGAAGTGGACAGTGGGCACTGCTTTGAGAGATAGAGGGAACAAGAGGACATAACATGAAATTAAGTAAAAAAACTTGTAAATAAGGATGTAAAGAAATACTTTTTTTTTATATGAGTGATGAATGATTGAAATAGATTGACTGAGGACACATTTGATGCAGATAACAAACATGAATTAAAGGTTATATGATATTGGAGTGTTCAAGAGATGGGGCCTCACAAATATAAAACTCCTTCCCCTTATATTGCAAATAGGTAATTGCGTGATATTGAATTAAGTAAGAAACTTGTTAAAAAGGATGTAAATGAACACTTTTACTCTATTATATTGGTAGATAAATGTGAAAGGAAGGCTAAAGACATGGTTAATGCAGATAGCTTACATAGATTTAAGAATTTGCATGACAGAAAGTTTGAGAGATGGGGCACCATGAGTGTAAGAATACACTCCCTGTATAGTATAGATACATAATTACAAATAGTTAATTATAATTACATACATACACATACCAGACATATGCTGAGACATTGTGCCTTTAGCAGACAACAACATGTTTTGTTACAAACAGAGCTGTGGATATTCAGAGTTTATCCGATACCGCTTACAGTGTTTACATGCTGATATGATAATTAACTTATAGTTAATGCTGCTTCTTTATTTTATGATGGCGATTGCAGTTGACAGACTAAATTTTGATTAAGTGATTTTGAAGAATTAACTATTGACTTTTCCTTAAAACTTAGTTGCGCAATGTGTTTTTTCAAGATTTTGAAAATTGGTGGCACTAGTATATCACTGGTTTAAGGCAACATTGCAAATTAGTATCACTAATCCCCACCATGTCCATCTTTTTTCTGCTTGTACTGGTGATTGCTGTTGCAGAGTTTGTACTGTCTTCATGCAGTGCACATATATACTCCATATGCATTTAAAACAGCATAACATACTTTTTTCTTAGGAGGTGTGTATAATAAAAAAGATCTCAGAACACAAGTAAAACACTGAGGTAGGTTGCAGAGTAAATGATATGTATGCAGGCTAAAGTGGATTGGTAAAGCGGAAAAGTTAAAAGCTAGCCCAAATTCAAAGATAGTACAGACACCATTAATATTAGGTAGGTAAACAAAAGTTTATTTTGATGTCAAAACAGCGGATACAAGGATTAGATGAATTAGTATTAGGCATATCCAGTATTCTTCTGTGTTAGGATTTGCTCTGAGGAATGAAAACAATATTGTAGCATCATGCATGTTTGAATGCCTGTTTGATAGCCAGTCCATTGTTGACATCCCCAAGGAATCCTCTTACCATTCAGAATCCATCCAGCCATACTTATTAATTGAGCCCATCTCCTCTGTATAACTTCAAAGAAGCAGTAACATAAGGGGCTCAGCACTATCTGTTTCCCCACTTGCTCACAATTTTAGTCTTTCCATCACCACTGCCAAACAAAGACCATTTGTTGATATCTTAGATCACTGTGTGTGTCTCTTTGTTTTGTACGGTGTATGTGTTTATGTTATCTTTACATGTATATATTTATCATCCCTAAGTTCAACTGATATATTTCCTTTTTCATTTTGGCTTCATCCAGAATATGTGGTTTACACCGGTGAGAGAAAGGCCACACCTGGATGAAGAGTCTCTACTGAGAAAAGTCAACAATATCACAGAGGTGGTTGTAGCATGCAGGGATACTGGCCTTGACTGGTTTGAGCAGCTTTTACAAAGTGTAAGTTTTGAGTTAACAAATTTAATTTATTTTTTGCTCTATATAAACTGAACATTCAACACTGAAACTTTTGCAATCGTCAGTTAATGATGTGCAGGCTCACTGTTGATATAGTTAGTTTGATAAGGTAATGGTTCCTACCTTCTCTTGAAGTCCCAACTAATGATTGATCCCACCTTATTTTTAATGGGTGTTACTAACATTCTCTTGCCATAGCTTGAAAAGAATATAACACTTCACCCATATACTTACTTTTTTTTCCCAAATAAAACACCTAGTAATGAATGTTGATTTAGTTATAGAATAAACAAATTGCTTCTACATTTGTGGTATGAAGATTATTAACATTATTGCTTATTAGGTTAGTTTTTTTAAGGCTCTTGTCATGGGCAAAAGTGCATATTGAGGTCAGGCCTCAATTGAAATATAATGAGGTTAATGAAAGGGAAAAAGAAGAGACATAGAAAAGTATTTACGAATTCTGGAAGAAATGAAAAACTTGTATTTCAAAAAGGGGCAGGTCACTGTAATTGGGAAAGATGTGGGTTGGTAGAGTTCCACAGCTTTGAGGTGTAGGGATAGAAGCAGTTATCAAAACTGCCGACCCTTAAGTTGCCAACTGCAACACAGTTATCATGTGACGCACCAGCTTGCCGAGTATTGTGTGGTCTAGTTAGTGGTGGGGACATACAAGCAGCCAGTTTTGAGGAGCATAAACCAAAGAAATACCCATCGAAGAGGGACAGTGAACCAAGATTGTGTCATTGGACAAGTGGGTCAAGTTTTGGTGTTATCTTGGAAGATTTGATAAGTTGGACTGCTTTTGACTCAGCTCTGTCAAGAGCTCTGTCAGGTAGGGATCCAAAGTTCAAACCACCCCAAGTGTGAGAGCAGTACTCTGTACAAGGACAGATCAGTCCTTGGTATAAACAAAACAACTGTTTGGAAGAAAAGAAATTTCTATAACTAAACAGGACTCCCAATTTCATAGGGTAGACTTAACTATTTCCATAATGTGGGGTTTCGAAGATAGTATGGATGTTACAGTAATACCAAGTATGGATGTTACAGTAATACCAGGTATGTTCGTCAGTCAAGAGGTAGAATTACTGAACTGTGAAAAGATAGAGGAAAGTTTTACGAATTTTCAGTTGAAAGATGGGCAGAAAGTGGGTCTTGGAGGCATAACCAGATATTGTGTACCCCACTGAGATATCTTGTCAAAGTCTGAGTCTTTTGAGGATGTTGTGTCAAGTTAAGTTTAATGCCTCCAAGACCCAATTTCTTCCCATCTCTCTATCAAAAGCTCCTCACAACTCTCGTATCTCCT
>JAYMFT010049232.1:0-15310 GCA_038088735.1 Panulirus argus
TATATATATATATATATATATATATATATATATATATATATATATATGTGTGTGTGTGTGTGTGTGGGTGTGTGTGTGTGTGTTTGTGTGTGTAGCGTTAATGAGTTGGCCTTGATTAGGACATTCATTTGCCGTATCAGCTAACATGAAAATAAGAAGAAAAAGTTAATCTGTCTCTGATTCTGGGTAGGCCAAGTTTTTTCTCAAGTCTAACATTCTTGTTGATCTGGGACAGCCAAGGATAATCATAACGGCATCATTCTGTATTTTTTCAAGCTTCTCAAGCCTTCTTCCAGGCGCTAGAGAAAGCACGGGTGCAGCTTAATCAACTAGAGAACGGATGGACTACATCTAAACCAATTCTGACATTTGCTCCAGGTTGTGGAGCGGAGCCAACAGCGACTTCGGGTGCTCGAAGCCTCTCTCGAGATTGATGATTATGTCTGGTTACAACAGCTTCTTACGTACTCAGTGTGTGATCCATTATTCAAAAAACAAAAAAGAAAAGAAAAAGTTCTGGTGACTCCACCTCTTTCGGAAGGACGTCTCTCGAGGATTCTGGTTCTCTGAGGAGGGATGACAAGAAGCCCTTGTCTCTCACACTTATCTCATCTGATACGTGGTTGAGTATTGCAAGTGTATCATTATACCGAGGTGGCGTTATCATGATATTGCCAGTATATATGAGGAAATGGTGTTCGGTGCACTTCATTATGAGCTGAAGAAGGGCATTGATTAAGACATTGAACAAGGTGGGGATGAGCACGCCGCCTTGCGGAGTGCCTAGTTCAAGTCCTTTGACTTCACTTCTCTCTCCTCGAAACAAAACACAGATGACTTGCTCTCTGGCAGGCAGCCAGAGAGGTCCCTTGCAGGACCAGTTCGTACAAAATTATACATCAGCCGACTATACCTAAAGGAGCTTTAAGGAACGCAGTATGAGAAGTTAAAAAGGTGGCAATTCAGTGATATATATATTTTTTTCCTTTTTATGTGTGCATACAACTATATATACTGGGAGGCGGAAGATATTCAGGTCTGTGTAAGTAGAGGACCATCCTTTCAAAGGTTTTACACATACTTCTTGACCAAGTCTAAAGGCATTTGGTTGTCTGGGCGTGGGCAGCGTGATATTCGTCCTGGAGGCAGTAGGTAGAACTTCTGTCCCATAGTTCATGTTATGTATATAGTGCACGATAGGCATTGGCGGCCGCTTTGCGTGGGAGTCTAAATTTCACACGTGATGCCGTCCTGCCCTCGAGACGTAGCTTTGCCTCTGGCCAGGGTAACGGTAAGCACAAATTTAGTGAATAGGGTATTACAATTATCCCTTTTGGTTCCCTCCCTCCCACCCTGGGTGCTGGGTGTGCCCCAGTTCCCGGGGGGTCGTCAGAAGGCCGGAGGGGGAAAGGGGCCCGTACCAGACGGGAGGGCTGCTGCCAGGAGCAGACGGGAGGGCTGCTGCTAAGAGCAAAGAAGTGATGATGATAATTATTCTACTATTGTTTTTCAAGACCAGTGGATGTCTAATTGCATGTTATTTCTAAGTATGCTTAATGTAGATCAGTGTACCACGCCAGAACATATGTACAGTATAGAGCAGTGTACAGCACTAAGACATGTCTCTGATTCTCCTGCAAAACACAGCGAATTCATCGTTCTCTCCTGCTCACCTTATGAACCATGGCGCAAAAAAATCGGTAAATGAAATAAATCAAATAAAACGAGAGATTCAGAAATGCACAAGGGGTCTAGGAACTGGGCCAGAAATAAGTGAATTTTGTAGCAAATCATACAAATGAACTTTGCACATTGGGTAATGTTAGGATACTTCCCAGATAAGGTATTAAGTGTAAATGTATCTCAAAATGAGGTACTCATATCTTATATTGTATAGGACAATTTATTTCTGATTTTAATGATTTTTCAATGGTGTTTTGAGGGACGAGAGAAATTCCCCTTTCACGGTATACATCTTGTGTGTACAGTAACAGCAGGAAGGAAAAACTGCCGTGTATATATAGAGCCCAGCCGAAGCTGGGATACAGCAACATCAAGGTGTTTACGAATCATGTCTGAGGAGAGATATGCATTCATCTTCCATTCGTTTTGATTTCAAAACTTTGTTTCAAGTTCTATTTAGATGAATGTGCTGTAGTCAGGTGCAGACGGATCCATGCTAATTAGAGTCAACTGCCATTTTGGATTCGTAGATTTATGTTTGACCTAAAATGTGAAGGAGTCCATGGGAAACTTATTCATAACCCTTCTTGAATAGTTGTGGTATACCTATGTCGTATTTCCCCCACACAAGCAAATGGCTGTCACACGGAATCCCTGACAGCCAGGTGGTCTCCCATGAAGACATTACAGAGTTCAAGGCCATGACAAAAGCCCAGGTGCTGATCCCGACTCCTCATGCCAGAGAGGAACCGTCGCTGGACTCTGAAAAACAGAAGCTGGACGTAGACTCCCTTCTGTATGTGTAATTTCCAAGAGGTTGCATTCGCTGGTGAGGATGTCGGTGTTAAGTAAAAGCTTCAAATTTGCTTGCTAACCTTACCTCAGAATGTCAGCTGAGGTGACCCTTCGGAGGATAGGAAGAAACGTTGATGTCAAAGGGGTAAATTTCCCACGGGGGAGGATGATACAGCTCTAACCTCACACGGGAAAAAAAAATGGATTTGATAAAGCTAATAGGCTACGTAATGTGGACGTTATGTGGTCGGCTCATGTACTGGATGCTGCTATGTTATCTCTCCAGCTGGAAATCTGCTCTGTTATTTCGAGGCTACGAGAGTGAGGTTGAAGATATGCAACTTGGTGCTGTACTAACTGTTGAAAACAACATTGGGCTGTCAATCAGAAGTCATAAAACTGTAATCAAGAAGGAATCAACAGAAGTCTTTGAGGCAAAGATGCTAGTCCAAATACGCAACAGTAGAAATATTTTCCATAACGACCAGATGTGTATGATAAACCACGTATATGTAGAAAGTGATAAGATTAGATGTCAGCGCTAATATCTCATAGGTTATAGGTACTATTGGCGCTTTGGCCTATCTGGAGAGATTAATCGTGAATTGTAAAGGTTGTGGCCAGATATTTGGACACAGACTAGAACAATATGTCTGAGACTACAAAAACTATAAAATCTTGCAGGGTAGGTCTAAACAATACCGGCAAGAAATGGCATAGCCCCTTATATTTGACAAAAAAAAAAGATACTTGAAACTCTAAGATTGTGTCCACTTTTTGCTTTTAGTCGGTACACCAACCAAACGACAGACTGCTAGCGTTTGCGTATGCTATAATCCATCTTTGTAACAGTTTATGTAATGGATATCTGCTCACTGGCGTCTGTAATCCTTTTGCGCTACCGTTCACGGGACAAGCACGGGGCGCACAGTTATACTTGCCACAGAGAGCGGCATAAATCAGATCAGTTCACCTCACATGGTAAGGTACGTGAATACCATATGTTTTGAGCTCCATAGCAAATGTTTTCCTTTGGCTAGAAATATATCTGGTGCGTTTTCGTGCGTTCGTCTGAGCAGCCGAATATCAGAAAGACGAGTGACTTCAACATTCTGTCTTTAAAACTAAAAGGACCAAGTTTTTACCTCTTCTCTAGAATCTTTGTTGTTCTGCGACACCTGATAATGATTCCCATCCTTTCGTGTTGCATTCTTTCGACCCTTCCAGACCTCCTTCAGATACTAGAGACAACAGAGGAGCAGCGTCATCAATCAGAAAACGACATTTGTACAGGACATCCTTGTTAAATCTTCTGACGTTTGCCCCACACAGTAGGTGGAAGCCGACTATACATTTGAGAGTTCAGAGACATTCTCTGCCATGTCGACCGAGTTCAGTTGCAACAGCTCCATCTAGTCGTAGGTGTAAGCCAAGATAATAATACATTCTTACATGCACAGCGTGTGTGTGATCCATATTTCCTCTTGATGTTTCCAGTGGGTCTTGTATGAAGGCGTCTAAAGTGCAGGCCAGTGTATATTACAAGGAAGCCGATGCACATTCTCTTGACATAATTTCAGTGCACCAGGAGAGATGGCGTTGTGGGTCGTTATGACTTATCCCTCACGTTATGAGGGAATGTTCGAAACACTGCTCTGCCTCAGTGAGAAGACTAGGGCGGCAAGTAGAGTCGCTGGGCCAGAGTGCGGCAGAACTAAAGGCGAAGGTGAGTGTGGACAGCGCCAGGTAACCTCTGTAACATACAGCAAGAACAGTCCCGGTATGAAGACCTGAAGCTATACATATGTGGTCCAAGATTTTGATTGGTAACACTCTCGAAGTAAAACAGTGACAAACAAGGTGTTACGAGAAGTGCTGATGGTTGGTGCGAGTAGGAAGTGACCATAAATCATCACGGTCGTTGTCTACCGCTACAAAACAACTTCGTAAATTCTACTTTGGTTCGAGTTTGGACGCGGACGCCGAGGAGGACGCAAGATTATCACCGCCGTAACTCAAGAGCCTCATCGCACAGGTGGGTTAGAAGAGGACAAGTACACAAGAAGTTGTGCTGTAAAATGAGGAAGATTATGGAGGAGGCGAAGATGTCTGGCCATAGGCGAGGAGAGTAGTAGAATGGTCTTATCGGAGTGAGCGACCTTTCCCTGTATGTTGTTGAGTTATGGCAACAAGAAAGGAACGTAAGAGATAACGAGTTGACTATATCGCCTAAATTAACAATCATTCGGTTATTACTAGCTTTTTTGCAAGATCGCGCGCGTCAAAGAGTAAATAGGATACGTAATTTCGCTGTATAAATAAGAGATTACGAAGGGATGGAGGTGTGAGCGCCATCAGGGGTTGTTGAAGATGGTGATAACGGGGGTTGCACCTTATGTCTGGTCTCTGTTGTGTTGAGGAGGTGAGGCGATGAGGGGAGGGAAGCGGTTGGTATATGAGAGAGGAGCTTAGTAAAACTCTGTATAATTTGATGCAACACGAGGCCTCACGTGTGGAAAAAAGTATCGGGACAAATTAGTGGCGGAGGATATGAGGCAGGACCCAGCTGCGTGCTGGAGGAGGAGGACAGGTCATACCTGAGAAAGGCGGATCGATCCTGGAGCAGCTGTTGTTGAAGAGCTGATGGTATATGGAACAGAGCTGTTTAAGAGGGATGAAGCTGTTGACGATAGGTGATGTGAGAAGTCTGGATATGTTTCTGTTTGCTGAAAAGTAGCTGTAGGAAGGTGAAAATGCCCCAGGTTTTCATACCAAAAACTCACATAATGCATTGGAAGGGATGGGGCTCATTAAGGTATTTTGAAGAAAACGTTGTTTCGCAATGGTTGAGGAACATGTAAGGAAGAGGACATCATCGTAGTCATCTGTGTAACGATGACTAAGACGAATTATGTCTATGGACATATGATAACCTCTTCCAGGCTCCTGTTGGTATATGTAACGATATGAGTCGATGCTGGAACGTGTGAGGAAGGTGACGATGGAGTAGGATGAACAGTTACCCCACTGAAGCATCAGGGAACAAATCGACCTCGCCAGGTGAAAGAATCTGTTTATTGTTTCATAGGAATTTAAGACTGCCGAAAAGCGTAAAAGAGTGACTCACTGTTACAAAGAACATCAAAAGATGGGAATGGAGGTAAAACTTTTTCGAATGGCATCATTTTCGTAAAGTAATCGCTTATTGTTTACCTATGGATAATAAGATACTTAGAAACCTTCCGCAAAACTAAGGACGGTCAGAGATCACATATGTTTGATGCAGTTGAAAATAACTAGCTAAAGAATGCATCAGGTAGGAGACAGGGAGAGACGAATTTAGTTACGCTTCAAATAACTGAATGTGTTGATATGATATCTCCCAAGAATGTGGATCGGCTTCAAAAAAGGAGGTTGGGTGATGCTGCTCTTTTGTTGAAGAAAGAGAATTCTGGAATGGGGACAGCAGGTTACCGAGGTAAGAGAGCTGAAGGATGATAAGCACAGTTAGGTAAGAAGACAGTAAGAGACAAGTGGTACGAGTTTATAGAGGAGCACCATCGATGAACGTAAGGAAACTTTTCTTCGAGGGAGACTGGCGACGATGCCCGAGTGAAGAAGAGAAAGATTAGAGGGAGACGACGTGAGTGGGAGTCGGTGGCTTGCGGGTGGCTGGGAAGCTGAAGGACAGGGTGATGGGGCCACTGTGTTCCGGAATGTCTGAAAAATGTCAAAGGTGCAGAGAAGTCTGTCAACCAGGTGTCGGGGCAACATGTATGCCCTGGTGGGAGATAAGATTCATGGAAGGACATGTTCTTGCCAGTCCAGGCACACCAAGCAAATAACACGGGCCAAATCATGAGCAAAACCCTTACGACATCCCTCACGACGTGGTCTGGTGAGCAGAGGAAGTAAGTGGCAAGAGTCAGGTTACATAGGATGATGATCATGTTAGTAATGTTAACTATCATGGGCTTTACACTTCGGTGCTGTATACAAAAATGTAATGAATCGTCAGTACAATGCTGCCGTTGAGGGTAATGCATTTGACTGTACTGGGGCACGAATCTGCCGTAGATTTAAAAACAGCAGCGAGGACACCAGCGCTGCAACAGACATAGGGTACCTGAAGATGCATGCAAACAAGATGTCAGTACAGATCACGTCAGGACAGCTAGGGCTGCCTGACTGCGGCGTACAAGCAGGACAGATGACGGGAACCTCTCAGTGCTAATATGACAGTAAGGGAAGACACTGACTGGACGACCTGCTACGTGGGAAGGTGAAATCCAGCTCAGAGAGCCATACACATTCTTCCTCATGCAATACTGGTGGTCAGTTGCTTAGACAACAAGGGAATGACACAAAAACAATAAGAAGTAAAAACACATACAGTTATCTAGCTTTGTGTCTATTTCGTACATTTTCGCCTGTTCCCGCCTTAGCGAGGTGGCGCCAGGAATAGACGAAGAAAAGGCGTCATTCGCTTACATCTATTCTCAAGCTGTTATGTATGATTTACCCAAACTACAGCCTCTCTATTCTCAACCAGGACCCACAGACCTCTCCGTGGTTCCCCCGGCTGCTAAATATGCCGTTGTTCAGCCCATTGACAGCAGGTCGCCCCCTGTGCCCGGCTTTCACCCTCCTGCATATTCAGGCACCGAGCACTTCAAATCTTTTTCTCTCCATCCTTCCATCGACAGTTTGGTCTCCCTCTTCTCCTTGTTCCATCCACCTCAGACACATATTCTCTTTGTCAGCCTCTCCTCACTCATTTTTTCAATATATCCAAACCATTTCAGCACACCCTCTTTTGCTCTTTCAACCACACTCTCCCTATTACCACACTTCTCTTTTACCCTTTCATTACTTATTCGATCAACCATATATTGCCCTCAAATATTTCATTTTAAACACATTCACCCTCCTTCCCACGTCCCTTATCTACAGCTCATGCCTCGCCTTCATACATCACTGTTAGGATTATCATACCTTCAAACATACCAATTTTCGCCCTAAACCTTCTCCCCCTTAACCACCCTCTGACTCAACTCCGCTTCCATGGTTCCATTTACCGCCATGTCCACTCCCAAGTATCTAAAATGCTTAACTTCCTCCATATTTTCTCCGTTCAAACGCACACCTCAACTAACCTTCTCCCCCTACTCTGATAAACCTAATAACCTTGCTTTTATTAACATTTCGTACATTCTCCCAAACTCAGACATCAACTTCTGCAGTTTCTCACACGACTCTGCCACAAGTACTGTGTCATCAGTAAACAACGATTGGCTCACTCCCTAGGACCCCTATCGCAGCAAACAGCCATGGCGGCATTACACACCTCTGCCGCAGATTCACCTTCACCTGCAATCACTTACCCTTCGTTCTGCCTACGTACGAGCACAATGCATCGTTCTCCTAATAAAAATACCTCGGTGCTTATAATAGCTTTCCTCCAACACTATATATATATTCATGACGCTTTCCACAAAGTATCTCTGTTGTATGCTTTTCCCAGATCCATGAAGGCCAAGTACAAATCCTTCTGTTTTCTCGGGTATTTCTCACACGCATTCTTCAAAGCAAATACATAATCCACGCAGCCTCTATCATTCCTGAAGCCAAAGTTCCTCCTCGGTCCGGTGCTCTGTGCATGCCGCCCTCTCAGTCACCACCTCCCATACAACTTACCAGGTACACTCAGCAAACTTATGCCTCCGTAATTAGAACACTCACTTTCGTCCGCCTTTCCTTTATACAATGACACTATACATGCGCCCTACCAGTCTTAAGGCACTTCATGATCCCATCTTATTAGGTAATTCAACGTCAGCATCATCCATCCCAACCTCTTCTCTCTTCGCCCAACCGCTTACCGTGACTCTCTCGCTACACATCTCCACCGACCCAAGCACCCTGCATCTGCCACCCTGTCATCAATTTCAACAGTCCTTTACACAACTCCGTCTCCTCTTCACATCATCATTGCCTGTTGCCACTTTCCCAGCTGTCCGCTTTACCAGTGTTTTCAGTTATTCGCTTATTTTTCTCAAATGATAAACCTCCTTCAAAAATACCTCATTCTCCCGTAATTGTCAGGATCACTCTCTTACATCGACTTTCATTCTCCCGCTTTTCCAGCCCTTGCGCCTTCCTCTTCACCTCCTGCCGCTTTCTCTTGCAGTAACTGGCACACTTTCCTTGTGGGTGCAGCCCAACGCTTGCATCCCTTCTTACTTGCCCACCTACCAGCTCCCGCGAGCCACAGACTTCTCTTGCATATGCCATCACTGTTTCCCTAAATACATTTCATTCCTCACCCACTCCTCTAGTTCTATCTACTCTCACATTCGCCATTCTGTACCTACTGTCTGTTACAGTAGAGTATATACCTAATATGTGCTACCGTACAGTATATACCTACTGTGTTCTACCGTAGGGTAAATACCTACTGTGTGCTACCGTAGAGTATATACCTACTGAGTACTGCCGTACAGCTTATACTTGCTCTGTGCTACCATACAGTATATGCCTACTGTGTGCTACCGTACAGTATATACCCACAGTGTGCTACCGCACAGTATATACCTACCCTGTGCTACCGTACTGTATATGCCTACTGTGCACTACCTTACAGTATATACCTGCTGTGTGCTATCGTACAGTGTATACCTACTGTGCGCTACCGTGCAGTATATACCTCCTGTTTGCTAGAAACATGACAGAAGTACCGTATACTTGAACTGCTGTGATACCATCACGATCTGCTGGTGGTGAAGTGTTCCCCGCCACAGAGCCAGTCCTGCCATGCAAGAGGTTGACGAACTATGTCGGAGCTGGTGTGTGGATGGTCCGTATGTGACGCCATGTTAGGAAGCGCTGTTCAAGGCTGTCGCCAGGGTGTAGTGCATGAGGGTCGGGAGGAAGTGCTCACTGGCCCTTCATCACCACTGCGTGAAAACTCCATCGTCTCTAAGCCTGCGCTGACCTCACCGTCACGTGAAGCGAACTGACCTGACCTGACCAGGGATGTGCTGAGGGTACGCCCTCCTATTCAACGTCCGTACTCGCTATCCTTGACCCTGGCTGACCTGGACTCCCTCTTACCTTGCACAATTGGCCTGAATTTGGGCCACTACCGTGGCGAGCCATCAGAACGAGTGTCATGGCTGGTGGGACTCAGATCGATCCAATCTGAACTTTGACACACCATCAGTCCCTTCACCTTGGCTATGCTCGTGGTGAGGAATGATGCAGCAGGCTGTATCAACTTTGGGGACCACATGGGAGTTTAGAAATACGTAATATCTTCGAGCGTCACTATCGTTAAGCACGGTGTACTCCTTACTCTGCTTCCTGGTGGAGTGTGTGTGTGTGTGTGTGTGGGTAGAGGAATGACCCCCACCACTTTCTGTCTACTGTATGGGGCGGTGGACATCATGTGCTGAAAATAGTCTCTCTATGCATAGCATATGCGAGGCATACACCTTTTCGGTGAACATAGAGATTAACCCGTGTTTTTTTCACCGGCTGGGAGACTACTGACGAATATGAACCTCTGATCACTGGTGATAAAACGTTTGATTTTCTTCCTCTTAAGCCAGCCAGCCAATATTACCCAGACTGCCTCACAACAAGCCAGCCAGCCCCCAGACTGCCTCACAACAAGTTAGCCAGCCTCCAGACTGCCTCACAACTAGCCAACCAACCCCCATACCGCCTCACAACAAGCCAGCCAGCCCCCATACTGCCTCACAACAAGCTAGCCAGCCTCCAGACTGCCCCACAACTAGCCAACCAACCCCCATACTGCCTCACAACAAGCCAGCCAGCCCCCAGACTGCCTCACAACAAACCAGCCAACCATTAGTACCAAGAGTGCCTCAAAACAAGCTAGCCACGTACCAGTATCCAAATTACCACACAATAAGCCAGCCAGCCAAGACTTCCTCACAGTAAGCTAGTTAGTCACCTTTACCCAGACTACCTCACATCAAACTAGCCAGCTAACAGTATTCACAAAGCCTCAAAACAAGCTACCCAGCCACCACACAAGCTCAAGACTAGCCAGCCACTAGCCATACTCCACCTCAACTAGACAGGCAGCCGCTACTACCCACACTACCTAGGAACAAGTCAGCCAACCACCAGACTGCCTCACAACAAGCCGACTAACCATCAGCACCCAGACTGCCTTACAACAATCTAGCCAGTAAGAACACCAAACAGCCAATAGTACCCAAATTACCTCATAGTAAGCCGACCAACCAATCTTGTCAGCCCCCGACTGCCTCACAACAAGCCACCCAGCAACCAACCTGGGTCACAACAAGCCGGTAATCCTCCAGTACCCGCCAAGATTACCTCAAAACTAGCCGATCAAGGACAGACTGCGTCACAACACGCCAGCCAACCACCAACCTACTTCAGAACAAGCCAGCTACCCGTCAGACTCCCTCACAACAAGCCAGCCAGCCTCTCGACTACCCTACAACGAACTAGTCAACCACTAGGCTGCCTCATAACAAGCAAGCCCACCACTAGACTGCCTCACATCAAACTATCCAGCCACCAAGCCTCCACACAATAAGCTTACTAGCCAACAGACTTCCTCGCAGCAAGTAACCCAGCCACCATACTGCCTCAAAACAAGCTACCCAGCCATCACATTACTTCACAACGAGCTAGCCAGCCAACAGACTGTCTTACAACAAGGTAGCCAGCCATAAAATTACCTGACAACAAGCTAGCCACCCAACAGACTGCCTTACAAAAAGCCAACTAGCCAATAGTACCCCGACTGCCTCATAAGAAGACTCTCACCCACCAGTCTTTCCTACAACAAGCCAGCCAGCCTCCAATGCCCAGAGTACCTCACAACAAGCTCTCCAGCCACTAGACTGCTTCACAACAAGCCAGCCATCAAACTACCTCACAACAAGCCAGCTATTGACCAGTACCGAGACTGCCTCACAACGAGACATCCAACCACCCACCAAACTGCTTCATAACAAACAACTAGTCAATAGTACCCAGCCTGCCTCATAACATGCCCCTCACCCACCAGACTTTCTCACAACAAGCCAGCAACTAAACTGTGGGAAACTGAAAAATGCCATGATACGGAAAAAGAAATGTCGCCAAATGTTGACACTTTACATTTAGAGTAAGGGTGTCGTCAGCAGGACCAGAGGTCATATCCTGATGACCAGAGGAGGGCAAGTGGATAGATGGCTGACCCAGTGCATGTGAGAAGTCTTCCCGGGGCACATCTTCGCCTCAGTTAACTTAAGCTCAGGCTGAGGTGGTAATTGTTTGTGTTCATGAAACTGTAGCGTTTGGTGCGCTAAAGGAAGGTAAACTTCTTACCTATATTGTTGTAAATTTATAACATTATCTAGTAAGGTTTAAACATATATCGATCTTGCAGTAGTTCAACGACTGTTTTATAAGGAAAAGAAGTGGCTGATTAAGGAAACACTTATCCTTTGTCTGATGATTTTCCCCAGTGCTTGTCCCCAACACTGAAGTGCAGTGTGTGTGTGTGTGTGTGTGTGTGTGTTTAGCCGGTGTGTGGTGGGTTCCACCGGGGGACGTGGGGCGAGGCGGGCCGCAGCCCGCCACCTCACCTCCATTCTTCATGTCCTCCTTAGCTTTTTCCATGAGCAGACGCGGCTCGTGCAGCTCAGGGAGTGTGTGAGGCGTCGGCTGCAACCTCCATGGCAAACGGGCTCTTACACCAGCAACATGAACATAAACGGTTATCAACTATGTGATTTACGTAGGATATGGTGTTGTGGTTGTGGTGGTGGTGACACCACTGGTGATAGCGGTTGGCAATGCCTTCATCACCACAGCTTTGTCTTCAGATGTGGGTTGCCACCAGTAACCCCGTTTGTCCGAAAGAATGAGCAAAGTCAAGCGTAAAGAGTTGGCCATCTGGAGGAATGTGGTAATCAGCCTAGTGCTAGCTGGCCAGACAGGGTTATATATATTTATATAACCATGGAAGCGGAAGTGAGTCATAGGGTGGGGGAGGGGGCGAAGGTTATGGGAGTGATGAAGAATGTGTGGAAAGAGAAAACATTATCTCGGAAAGCAAAAATGGATATGTTTGAAGGAATAGTAGATCCAACAATATTATATGGTTGCAAGGCATGGGCTATGGGTAGAGTTGTACGGAGGAGGGTGGACGTGTTGGAAATGAAATGTTTAAGGACAATATATGGTGTGAGATTGTTTGATGGAGTAAGTAATATAAGGGTAAGAAAGATGTGTGGTAATAAAAAGAGTGTGGTTGAAAGAGCAGAAGTGGGTGTGTTGAAATGGTTTGGACATATGGAACGAATGAGTTAAGAAAGGTTGACAAAGAGGATTTATGTGCCAGAGGTGGAGGGAAAAAGGAGAAGCGGGAAACCAAATTGGAGGTGGAAGGATGGAGTGAAAGGCATTTTGTGAGATCGGGGCCTGAACATGCAGGAGGGTGAAAGGTGTGCACAGAATAGAGTAAAATGGAACGATGTGGTATACCGGGGTTGAAGTGCTATCAGTGGACTGAACCAGGGCATGTGAAACGTCTTGGGTAAACCATGGAAAGGTCTGTAGGGCCTGGATGTGGATAGGGAGCTGTGGTTTCGGCGCATTACACATGACAGCTAGAGACTGAGTGTGAGCGAATGTGGCCATTTCATCTGTGTCCTGGTGCTACCTCGCTGACGCAGGGGGTGGCCATCTTCCCTGCCCTACGTCTGCCATCTTGTGCCCCACACCTGCCATTCTCTGTGATCCACACCTACCGTGCCCCTCACCAGTCATCTGTGCCCCACACCTACCGTCCTCTGTTCCCCATAGCTTTTTTCCTCTGTGCTCCACGCCTGTCATCCTGTGCCCCAAACCTATTGTCGTCTGTGTCCCACATCTGCCGTCCTCTGTGCCCCAAACCTACCGTCCTCTGTGTCCTACACCTACCATCCTCTGTGCCCCTCACCAGCCATCCTGTGCCCCACACCTGACGTGGTGACGTGCCCCCTCAGGAGAAGGAGATGGAGAGCCAGACGTGCGCCAAGTGCACCAGCTGGGGCGTCCAAGCGGCCGAAGTCAAGGACACGGACAGGATCGAGCTGCTGGAGGTTGCTGACTGGCAGCCCCTGACCGGCCTCATGCTCAAGGACGACCTCTTCCCGCACGTGACGGGAGGCTTCCGAGGTCGTACCATTCCCGTCACCTCCGTTGACGTAAGTGGTCGTCACTCTCACTCCCCGTGCACATCACAACGCACCCTCACCTCACCACACACCCTTACTTTTACTTTTATTCATGTCATCAGTGTCATTCCTTACATGTACCTGTCACAAGTGTCATATCTGTACATGTACCTGTCACAAGTGTCATACCTATACATGCACCTGTCACAAGTGTCATATCTGTACATGCACCTGTCACAAGTGTCATATCTGTACATGAACCTGTCACAAGTGTCATATCTGTACATGCACCTGTCACAAGTGTCATATCTATACATGTACCTGTCACAAGTGTCATATCTGTACATGCACCTGTCACAAGCGTCATATCTGTACACGCACCTGTCACAAGTGTCATATCTGTACATGCACCTGTCACAAGTGTCATATCTGTACATGCACCTGTCACAAGTGTCATATCTGTACATGTACTTGTCACAAGCGTCATATCTGTACACGCACCTGTCACAAGTGTCATATCTGTACATGTACCTGTCACAAGTGTCATATCTGTACACGCACCTGTCACAAGTGTCATATCTGTAATGTACTTGTCACAAGCGTCATATCTGTACACGCACCTGTCACAAGTGTCATATCTGTACATGTACCTGTCACAAATGTCATATCTGTAATGTACTTGTCACAAGCGTCATATCTGTACACGCACATGTCACAAGTGTCATATCTGTAATATAATTGTCACAAGCGTCATATCTGTACATGCACCTTTCACAAGTGTCATATCTATAGATGCACCTGTCACAAGCGTCATATCTGTACATACACCTGTCACAAGTGTCATATCTGTACATGTACCTGTCACAAGTGTCATATCTGTACATGCATCTGTCACAGGTGTCATATCCACACATACACCTGTCACAATAGATACTTCATTACATACCATCGATGTCATATGTATACATTTCAATAGTCTCATATCTGTACACGTCATCAGTGTCATATCTGCACGTCCTCAGTGTCATATATTTGCATATCATCAGTGTCATATCTATACCCGTCATCAGTGTCATATCTGTACATGTAATGTGTGTTACATCTATACACGTCATTTATGTCATGTCTGTACATGTCATCAGTGTCATATCTGTACACTTCATCGGTGTCTTATATGTACATGTCATCAGTGTCATAGGCTGTACATGTTATCAGTGTCAGTGCTGTACATGTATTCAGTGTCATATCTGTACATGTCATCAGTGTCATATCTGTACATGTCATCAGTGTCATAGGCTGTACATGTTATCAGTGTCATTGCTGTACATGTCTTCAATGTCATATCTGTACACATCATCAGTGTCATAGGCTGTACATTTCATCAGTGTCATATCTGTACGCGTCATCAGTGTCATATCTGTACATGTCATCAGTGTCATATCTGTACATGTCATCAGTGTTATATCTGTACATGTCATCAGTGTCATATCTGTACATGTCATCAGTGTCATATCTGTACATGTCATCAGTGTCATATCTGTACACGTCATCAGTGTCATATCTGTACATGTCATCAGTGTCATAGGCTGTACATGTTATCAGTGTCATTGCTGTACATGTCT
>JAYMFT010049243.1:0-15310 GCA_038088735.1 Panulirus argus
TATATATAGATAGATAGATAGATATAGATATGTGTGTGTGTGTGTGTGTGTTGGACGAACCCACTCGCCCTAATTTCGAATTCTGATCAGAGGCTGACTGAACGTGCTCTACTGTCGCAGGAACTGATAAACAGCGGACCACTGGAGCGAACTGTCATGAAACGACCAATCAGACACGGACAACAATAATTTCCGAGGGGGGCCAGCCATCTGTGCGAAACAATGCGAACACACAAACACACGAGGTCCGTTCGTCAGGCATGAATTCCGATACGAATACACAAAGGCAATTCCGCGGTTGCCTGCTGCTGCACCACTGTACCAATATGGCTGCCCTCCCTCACTTCCGGACTTCCGTAATAACAACACCCGGGAGCCAACGTAGTCCTCCCTCAACCCGTTTTTCTTACGTTCTCTGTCAGCCTACTGTTTTGCAGGTCAACTATCGTTTATACTCACCTTACAACCATCTATATTTTCTGGTAGCCTGAGGTACAGTTGAAATAAAAAAATAAAACATACGTAAATAGGTGTTACCGGACTACCTGTGCAAGCGGTAGCACCGTAAGCAAGGTTTTGTGTGTGTGTGAGTTTATATATTCATTAACTTCAGGCTTAAATATTCAATTCTTCTTTCCTATTTCCTCGATCATATATAAAATGTAATTATATAATAATTTGGTATAATCCATAGTCTCAGAACTCCTGGAGGAAGTCGTGGTCATTACCACGTTCAAACAATTTTCAAATAATAATTAGCCACCTGCTCCAAGTCCATTAATTTCGCCTTCTTTATGAAGATTATTAATTAGATTTTCTAATAAAGTTCATTAATTTTATTTTCCAAGAAAAAGGAAGACATATACCTTACATAAACTTTCAAAAATTAGCGTTATATACACGTAATTATAAAATATTATACATCTGTTGATCAATAATTAAATTGTCAATCAACACTTCAGCACTCCATATTTATCAAAATTATCAGTATGCGTAAACAGAAGAGCTGGAGACTTCTGGGAAGTTAAGAGTATTATAGATGACTGTTGCACAGAAACTGTGACACAGAAAAGCAGCAGACGACTGACTAAACAGAAACTACGATACCATTTCCGAGACTTATGCAAATAAAGAAATTTATACACCCTGCTTGCCACAGGTCGTCTGCTGATGAATAATGTAATATTCTTGTCGATAATGAGGCATTATGTCTTTAAAAATTCCTCCCTCTCCCTCTCCCTCCACCATTGCCATTACCTCCTGGCAGCAGGCAACCCACGAAGGCCTACCACAGCTGGACAGAGAAGCATCACACAAAAATATACAGTAATATAAGTGGAAAAAATTGCCTCATGGCAATTACTAACAATTTCTAAGTCCTGGGTAACTCAAATCTTCCTCTAAGTAATCTTGAACTTACACATAAAACCCATCAAAACTTCTGGATCTTTCTCATCTAAATGAACACACATATAGCGGCATAAACTGCAGTAAATTTCAGCTGAGCCAACAGTTTCAGGACAACTAACACTATACAAAAATATCACGAACATAAATGTTTCAGGATATCACGGACAGAATATCAGGTACAAGGACGACCAACGGTACATAGCAAGATATTAAGGACTAAAAGTATCAGGCTTCAGATCTGTGTTTTTAATCCAACTTCAAACACCATAAACCTGGAGAGAGAGAGATATTGCTACAACAACTTGTGCCTTCTCTCTCGACTGACGGAAAAAAAAACTGTACTACGTTAAAGACAAACTCGACCCGTGTTAGGGAACAACGGAAAAATTGTACGCCACACGGATCTCTCTCTCTCTCTCTCTTTCTCTCTCTCTCTCCAGCCTGCAGGGGTGCTGGTAGAGCCAGAAACGTACCAAACGTCGAGGCAAGACTTAGCCTCTGCCTTCAAGCTTTGTTGGAGCCTACCTGGGTAATGTAAGCAGACGTGTAACTACCTGCAATTAGAGAGAGAGAGGGGGGGGAGGGAGGGGGGAGGAGAGGGAGAGAGAGAGAGAGAGAGAGAGAGAGAGAGAGAGAGAGAGAGAGAGAGAGTGTGTCATTCCCAATAAATACGCTCTGAGTCGTATCTTCCAAACTTCACCTTTATTTTACGTAACATCTGAGCAATAGATAACAATATGTCGTTGGCGCAGATAATGTCTGTTCACCATTCTGCCAATGCGAACGTTATCTGATGGTGGTAATTGGTGCCAACACAACATTACACACACTCTCTCTCTCTCGCTCTCTTTCCATTCCCAGGCGTGACTTCCTGCAGTCTCCCACAGCTTTTAGAGGAAAATAATCATCATATTTCTCCCACTGACATTCACAATGACACTTTTCAGAGCCCTGGAATAGGAGTACGTTACTTTGCTAGGTTTAGGTTTTAAATAATAATAATAATAATAATAATAATAATACGGTTCACCGCAATGATTGCTTCCTACAAGCATTTTAACATCTAAAAACGATATCCCATTTTTTTGAGGGGTGAGGGGGGGCATAGTTACTGGTCACTCCAATTCGTCAAACACCCTCGTCATCTGTTCACACTCAGGGTAGTGACCTACTCGCTTCGCACTCGAACCTTCCCAAGATGGAATCCAGCCAGATGAAGGTCTCTGGCAGAGGGAGTCCCAACACTAAAGGATTCAACTCGGTGGGACCAGCGCTGGGCCTCCCGTTTCCGGGCCGTACTACTTACATTACCCGTATCAAAGGAAGCCAATAATGGTCTACCACTTGTAGTGGCCTTTCTAAGGGCCTTCTCTGTCTTTTATGCAACAACCTCCCTGCGTCACCCATTACAAGAATCCTACTGGGGGAGGTGTGGGTCATACTGGAAGGACATTATCATTACGATCGACATACTTTGACGTACCGTGCTAGCAGCTCAGGGATAAAGTATACCTTACAAGAAAAAGAGTCCTTAAGTAGGGTATATGTACGTACGTTTATTACGAATCCTAAGAGGGAACGATTCTTGACTGAATGAGGGTGAGATTCATATTGACCTCTTCGGTATGACGGTACAAGCCTTCGGTATACGAGGACCTGACCTCTGACATGACCCTTGAGATGACGTCAGGCCAAACGCCAATACCTTGGTGCCGCTACGGCAGATTCCTGATGGTGAGAGACAGTTCAAAGGAGAAGAGATTCTTCCCCGTCCTGTGCAGAGAGGTCGTTACAAAGGTATACAGACAAACACACCAGGTGATCACCATGACCCTAACTACACCGAGGTCACAGATGCAGGAATGTAGACGATACAGCGCTATACACACACTACTGACCAGGAAACACAGGGCACGTTTCCTTTCTGGTGCATCCGTCAAACTACAGCGATTATGGCAATCTTGTTCACTGACGCGAAATCTTCCGTCATCAGCAACAGAAAAAAAACACCTTGCGAAACACATTTCCATCTCGGATATTCCTATCAACTTTCATTCACTCGAAAACCTGACAAGAATTCATATGAGAGTAAAAGAGAAAACTCGCAAATGTTTTCATCTTTACTACTCTCGCATACAAAATGGTAACCATAGACATATAAACCAGACGACAAAGCAATTTGGTTTTCCACCCGGAGGGAACAGTCTATATAACGTGACCTGAAACTATTTGGGTAACATTACCGACGTTTACGCCAGTGAGCGGCTGCCAAACATCCTAATACGATTCTGATTTATAACACCGAGGGGCTTCCCTCACCAGCCTGGACTACTGGAGAGGTATAGTAAGTTGCAGAAGGGAAACCTTTAAGTAATAAGAGAAATAGGTTAATTTGAAAGGCTATTTACAAGGGATCAATAATATTAGGCTCCTCTCTCTGTCCACACACACACACACAGCTTAGGCTGGGGTATATATATATATATATATATATATATATATATATATATATATATATATATATATATATATATATAAGTACAGAAAAGGAGACGAAATCACGCGTAAAACACTTATGAAAATGTCTATAAATTTCTACCCTGACGACACTTAAGTTCTCCGAACCCTGTCCAGTCCTTGCTGTGGGCAGCTGTCTTCTGTTAATGTAATCCACCCGGCCACCTCTTTGGCAGGTTCAAGAGACATTCCATGACAATAAAAACGCATCGGAAAGTCAGGTGAAAAAAAAAAAATGTTGAAATC
Source organism: Panulirus argus (assembly GCA_038088735.1). Classification (NCBI taxonomy): domain Eukaryota; kingdom Metazoa; phylum Arthropoda; class Malacostraca; order Decapoda; family Palinuridae; genus Panulirus; species Panulirus argus. The sequence continues at coordinate 4,174 of JAYMFT010049243.1, forward strand.
CTTCGGCTGGGACTGGGGAGCGTCTAAGCCCCCGGCAGCACTCAAAGATAAAGTCTACCTCAAACACACCTCCATCGGCAGCGCCTTCGGGTGTGAAACGTTAATCCCCACTGGGAGGAATCCGCCCCACCACACACACTCTCTCTTCCTCTCTCTCTCTCTCTCTCTCTCTCTCTCTCAGAAGATGGTGGAAGCCCAAGGAATCTATCCAACAGACATGAGAGAACCGTCGGCACAAACATCAAGAGACATCGAGATACGACGATGTACTCAAGATCTGCTTCTTCACCCTCGGAGCAACTGCTGGAACTGGATCCTACAGTCTACGCAGAGACAGATGTTGGACTGCGTCAGGATTCTACAGTCGCAACAAATGCCGCGATTTTACGGTGTGACGCAAAGATACAAATATACAACAAAAAAAAAATATCAGATGACGTACGTTTTCTCAGGCTGTGGTACCTGAAAAACACTTCCTTCCCGACTGTTTTGAACTCATTAACAAAAATCAATTACATAAGGGACTGCTAATTAGTTTACAGGAGCGTTGGAAGTGATCACCTTATGTTCTGAAAATATTATCGACATCGGGCCTACTCGGCAAAGACATCATTACCTTAATGAACAATCCTGCTGATGAATACTCTGAGGGGTAAGAATAGTGATGATATGACTCGTCGAAATCTTTCTTATCTGCGTAATTACCTATCGTTAATTACCAATCACTATCTGCGTTTTACGAGGAGAGAGTTTTACACTCGTGTTGCCCCGTGTTTATTTATTTATACATAGGCGCCCATTTATTGATTAGCCTCGGAGGGAGGGTGAACCTCTGAACTGAGTGAGTGAGGGCCGATTGTCGCGCGAAGCAAAGCGGGCCCGCGCTGACTCGTGGTCGGTAACGCTAAGCCATGGATGGAGGGAGGCGGGCGCGCGCTCGTGTGTACATGACACCTCTGCACCACTGATGACGTGTGTGTACTCACCACACATCTCCACAGGAAGGAATGTACGTATCGCAAGTGACACTGGCTCTGGGAAGCCTTATATGATGATGCACTGCTGCTCCTCTCTCTATACAGTCATAGGGGGAAGCAGGCGGCACATCCTCCGGACACACCACATCCTACAGGACACACACACACACACACATCCTGCAGGACACACACACCTCATCCTACAGGACAGTGTCATTAATGCTAAAAGAATACGAGATCAAGGAACGAGGGGGAGGGAAAGGGGGGGGGGGGGGTTAGGAGGGTCCTTTAAAGCCCTAGACGTTGTCATAGTTACCGTTACTATGGCAACCGGGCTGGTAGTAGCATACAACCCCCCCCACCCACACACCCCCAGGGAGACTCCCCCCACAGAGCGACGCCGGCATACCCTCTTACACACACACACACACACACACACACACACGGGCTTTGCCACAGGCTTTTTCCATTCCCCAGGTTGCATCCTAAACAAGTCTTAGGAGTTCATCATTACCTTCCTGGACTCTGAATGCATCAAATGAAATCTAATTTCACGGCTACGAACATTTTATTCTTGTAGCTCACTATCGTCACATTCTCCTGGTCACTCCAACAGATAATATTCTCAAGGAAATCTAAATATTCCTTTTTCGTTCATCTACTGATTTCCATAAAGTTAAACCTTTACATGAGGATATCTGCAAGACATCCAGACATTCTACTGCATTTCATGTGTTCATTTTCAATTCGTTAAAGCTTCACCTCATGAACACGCAACTAAGTTATGTCAACAATAACTTTATCATAACAAAAACGGGCTGTTAAACTTGAGCCAACGTCAGCTTGCATAGTTTGTTCCGCAAAGTTTGGTAACTTTGGTATCGCACTCACATATTTTGCATAACAAAGTTAGATAACTGTGAAGTTAAAAAAAAAAAAACTAGTTTTTTTATTCCAAAGTTACGTAGGTGTTTTCTATGGCACACTTTGATATCTTACCCAGTAAAGCGTGAGAACAGTTTTGTATTGCAAACTCAAATGCTTATTTCGAGTGGTAAGTTTAACAGCAAACTTGTATGGCAAAGTTTAACAGCCATGAATCGCAAAATCTAGTAACTATTCTACATCGCAAAGTTATGTTAGCAAAGTTTAATTACTAAAGGGTATCGCAAAATAAAATAACATCAATATTAACATTCTTTCTGCATGTACTTATGAGCATACGAAATTTACCTTTTTTTTCGTACGAGTTAATTCCATTTTGACAGTCACCTACCCTCATTCCCTTTTCTCTAAAGGGAGGGAGACATATTTCTATTCTAATTTTCATTTATACAGTATTTCCTACAAACAACAACACGGTCGCATTCCTCTGCCTTCGGCGCGAGTGACTTGAGACTTGGTTACGTGTCTCGCGACAATGCTGACGGGACCATTTCTTGTTTTTCTTGATTAAGGTCTTTTTAATGACTCTACGGGGTCAACGGTCGACCAACCCTGCTTTCTGGAAAATGTGCCACCGGCCGGCGTCTGGACGCCATCGACTCCTATCATTCTGACGAATTCCTTTCGAACCAGGCAATCAGTTTCATGACCCGCACGGTTTTTCCTTGTGATCCTGATTTTCCACGCGTATTTTCTTTCTCCCGTAAATTTTCGGGTGATGTTAACGACACCTGTCCCAGATCTCCTCCCTTCCCGAGTCCTCCCCCCCCACACAGGCACTCAGTCGATACGATGCGCTCCGAATGATCTCTGCCATTCTTGGGGACAGAGACACCGAAGGCGAGGAAACGTGGAAGACGACACTGCAGTCGCTCAGGAATGTCGACCTTTCTAATCACAATCGTCGCTTGACGCGTCTTCCGGCACCATGTTGGCTGGGACGCTGTCGTCCTAGGGCGAGGAACGAATTAGCTTTTATACCCAAGGCTACAGTTATGACTGTGAAGTCCTCAGGAAGACCTGGCCTTGAGTGGAACATAAAAAGGGAGGAAGAACAGGGGGGGGGGATAAGAAGGATTAGATAGAGGGAACGATAACAGAAAATATGCTATCTAAATAGAGTCTGGTCTTTGCTGTTTAAGGAGATATAAGGTAGTAAAGAGAATGCTAGAGCCGAGTGGTAGAGGGAAGGAAACAGACGTCACAACGGTATCTGAAACAGTGTCAGATTTTAGCTGCTAATGAAAAGCATACAAAAAAAAGTCTTGGGTCCCAAATCTTACTGGTGCATGAAGAGAAACACACACTAATGGCCTTTTAAAATGGGGCAAGTCGTTGGGAAAGAAGAGATATGGTACAGTTCCGAAAAGCTTAGCAGAAGAACCATATATCACAACCAGCATGAAGCTTCATTTAACCCCATACTAAGAACGAGTGAGAACAAGAGCAAACAACATACTTCTTATCATCACACCAAAGTATTCTACATAAGTACCGGTCTTAATGCATCCCAGGCAATACTAGTTCCTAGTTCATGTACACTTTCACAAGACATTACGCTTAGGATAAGGTTCTGGCCCGATAATATTAGTCCTCCTTGAACGCATCAACTGTCATGCCGAACCTTAAGTCGCTTTCCCTCCCTTACTCTTTCTGTACGACGCTGATGCTTGTTCTATAACCCTTGAAATATATATATATCCAAGTTTAGGGTTATATCATCTATATCTGGGAGCTTTTAAGTGGTCTGCGTCCGGGTTAAAACCTGGAAATTTCAAAATGAAATGACGCTCATTACGTAAATCCCAAAAATCCCAAACTGGAGACAAAAAATTATATATATATATATATATATATATATATATATATATATATATATATATATATATATATATAATCGGTTTAAAAATGCTTACACTGTATCACCCACAAGTTTCTCCTAAACTACAAACTTGAAACACACTGAATGTGCTTCTCAGAGGAAATAATTTTTCTTCACAATATTTTTTTCCGAGTTAAATCACCAGCAAACATAATAGCACTACATAATCATGCTGCCGTGTTCAAAATATATAATCATACACAGAAACACTGACAATACTTTTTCTTTAAATTTCCTTTTGAACCATTTTCATGACTATTTGTTACGGAAAAAAAAATAAAAAAAAATGCAACATGCACACAAGTCTTACCAATTCTACAGAGCCAAAATCTTCTGACATGTCAGTTATTAAAAGATACGAGGGTCCCCGATAGACGTGACAAAGAGATCTGTAGCTCCCCGATCGAGAGAACAAAGACGAGGGTGACAGAGAACTCGAGATATCTTTTTCCTAACACAAAAAAAGGAGGAAAGATAGATAGACGGAGATACGTACGGATCTACACACGGATAGGTAGCCAGATACAGCTATAGCTGTAACAAGTCTCGCGAGACATTAATGCACTATCAGGGATTAACTCATTATCATATATAATACATTTAATTGCACGGCGAATCTGACTCAAGTGATTATTAGATATGCTTCACTGACCGGCTGGAGCGGTGCTTAATTAATCCTTGTAATTAGCCTAAGTGAGGCTCTGCCACGCAACCTGGGCGAAAAAGTGCACACGCGCGGAGTAAAAAATATATACACATGGTGGAAAATACGCACACATGGAGAGTGCAAACACACACACACACACACACACACACACACATGGGGAGAAAATATACACTACGCGGAAGGATTAAAAAAATTGGTGTATACAGACATGCCATCATCAACTGTTCCATCCTGTTTCATCCTTTCCGTATACCTCTCTCTCTCTCTCTCTCTCTCTCTCTCACACACATTAAATCTGCAAGAGGTAAAATCCCGTCGTAAGTACGCTGAAGTAGGTAGGTAAGTAAGGTACTCTCTTGCACTGACTTACGTATAATGTCGCATGTAGTAGGTAGGTGAGCATGTAGGTAGGTAGGTAGATAAGTAGGGAGGTAAGTAGGTAGGGAAAGAAAGTAAGTAGGTAGGTAGGTAGCGACCGTGCCCGGGGAGGGAGGCTGCAATCCGCCATTACCGTAGCACTGCACATTATCCTCACGCGGGGTTAAGCCTCCATTATTAGCCAAGTCTAAACCCTCCATATTTTCCTAAGGGCTCCCGCTAATGCTTGGATTACTGTGGGGGCCACATGGCATTACATCATGTCTGGGTGAAGGCTCTACCAGACTGGGTGACGACTCAACCAGTTTTGGATAAAGACTCCACCAGTCTGAATGGACTCCACCAGCCTGAATGAGGGCTTTTCCGACTCCACTAAAGACTCAAACTGCATTTTTTTTTATTAAAGGACGATGGACAACGAGCCAGGTTAAAGGGCGAGAGACAACGGACCAGGATAGCGAGAGAGGAAAGGTTCGTTAGCTCTTGTACAGATAAGGGTCGACCTTCCACACACGCCCGGGCCTGGCTGGCGAGTGATAAGAATTAACAAGTCTCCCGAGCCTTCCCTAAGCCGCGATAGAGAGGGAGTTTTTCTCGGTGTGGTAGTAGGCTGGGATCCTTGGACCACACAAGTCTTCAGCTTTACGAACCCTCATAACACGGTGGGGACACTCGAGCCCTTATCTCATAACGCCCCTCACGCGCTGCCTCATTAGCATCTCGTGTATTTCCTCACTGCATCTCTCCTAATCTCCACTCATCCCTGTTACGCTGGTGGTAGAGAGGTACCGATTCCATAAGCCAGTACCACATTCATCATTCAGTTCCATACACTCATCAGCGTCCAGGCCAAAGCGATCCCCTGTGGTTCGCTTAAGCTGGCTTGTGGAAAGCCCGTCGAACAATGAAAATCAGGACTCGTACCTTTTCCCAGGCCCAACTTGGACCCCTCTTCAAACCCCCCTACTTTTTGCAAAATATAATGGTCATATATACCGAATAACTACAAGCTTACGATGACAGTAATAAATGTAAAATACTAGAAATATCTGCCGAACAAGACCCATCACAAAAGAGATAAGGTCATGAGAAATTTTATCTTCAGAGACTTTTTTTTCAGTCTTTTTTTTTTCCCGATGTTGAAATTCTGACCAGATGGCAATCTTAAGGCCTTATTTTTCAGACCTCAGACTTTTATGTTCCAATCACCGAAAAAAAAAAATCAGACTTTTCAGGTTAGCAATTCAAGCGAAATACCAGTTCCAACGCTGCATGTCGTCCGGTGTGTTAACAAAGCAAAAATAAGACTTGCGTAGACTACGGCAGCCCCGTACAAGCAATATGGTCTATGAATAATACACAAGAGAGAGGTAACGATAAAGCACAACGCTTCTGTATAATTCTCTCCTTTGTATCAATGATGCCTCACAACCCGAACGGAGTACAGAGTCTTAAGATCACGACCCGCTCCCCTGCATCTGCCACTGCGTTGGAACAGAAGGGAAAAACAGAAGGGAATTTGCATATGATTTCCTGGAGGCGGAGTCTTCCGCATATTCATAAGATAATGAGCCTGTCATTCAGCCATCGTCATCAGACTCAACATTCTTAATCGACTTAATGTTTGTGTATGTGTGTGTGAACATTTGTCTACGCACATGTAAAGATTTATGTATAAAAGTATACAGTATACAGTACATATGTCATGCTTCACTATATTTTGTATCTACTTTGCATATACCAATGCATACACAGATATGTGCATGCTTGTGAGCGTATGTTACAAAGACATGAGTATACATGATTATCTCGAGTTACATTGCCTATAGTGAAGTATAAAAGTTTATGCAGGGACGATGGTCTGTATGTACGTATGTTGTTTTATGTGTTTCCACATGTCTCGATCAGTGTGTGTTGATGTACTTACGTTTCTCTACATATATATCTTTGTGAATTTATGTGACCATGTACTATAATAATTATAATAATAATAAATAATAAAATAATAATTATAATAATAATAAATAATAAAATATTAATGATAATAATAATGAGTAATATTAACAATGAATAACAATAATACCAATGCTAATACTACTACTACTACTAATAATAATAATAATAATGATAATAATTACAAGTGATAGAGGGATAGAGTTGGGAGGGCTAATGTGCTGAGCGCCTCTTGATAATTCGTATAATAAGGGTCTGCGATAATCCTCTGAGCCCTGGTCTGGGTGTCTGTCTGTAATCATCCAGTTGTAGTGTACAAGGAGGAACTTTTACACGCCTGAGGCTCCGTCTGTCCGCCTGTCTGTATGTGTGCGCTCTGATGACTGGCTAAATCAGAATATAAAACTCTGCTCATCCTGTTTAAGAGTCCGTGAAGCAGCACGGGAGGTGAGCCTCAAAACTGAGCACAACAGGAGGAGGGCTCACGAGAGAAAGAGAGAGATCCTTCGAAGGCCTTGTTTCTCCACCTCCTCTTCCGATCACTTCCGGCGCTCAGTATCATTACCTGGCGCTCAGAGGAAGTTAATTGCTTCTCTCTTACCTCATCAACTCCCGCTCAAAGAAAGTTAATGGCTTCCCCCTCTTCCTCCATCACCTCCTGTACTCAATAAAAGTCCCCAGGGCTCAGCGTGGGCACCTGGCGTTCGGCGCAGGCTTACCTACAGAGGATGGCTGGCTGGCTGGCCTCTTGCACACACTGCACACAGGCGTTACCGGACTCCGCCTGACGGTGGTCAAAGCGCGAGTGAAGAGTTAGCATCTCGGGGAGGCAGCATCATCGCCGAGAGGGAGTGCAGTCTCGCCGACGAACTGATCACTCCAAAGGAGTGCCAATCACTTTCCCTGCTACTGGAATTAGCGCAGCCCAGGAACTCCTGGAAGAGGGGCCCCGGAATAACACCAGAGGACCCTGGATTCTGACACGCCTGGAAATCGGACAACCAACCAACCAACCAGACCAGAGTCGAGACCTGCCAAGGCCTCCACCACCACAACCAGACGTTACTGTGCTCGTGTGTGTGTGTGTGTGTGTGTGTGTGGCTATACCATTCGTATTTTTCGTGCATTCCAGGGGGAGAGTTTTACACTCGTGTTGCCCCGTCTTATACCCTAGTATAATATGTACCATGTCCTCACTCCTACGTATGTAAGCACACCCACACACACTCATACAAACACCAGATTCAGCCAGGTTCCCATTTATCGACCAGCCCCGATGGGAGGATGAATAATTGTGTTGGGCGAAGCCAGACTGCCACGCCCAAGAATAAGGACCATTGTAGGCCCGCGAGGACTCATGGTCGGCGTGCATGTGTGAGAGAACTGAAGTGAATATGAATATGTAAACGATTTACTACACGTATTCCTGCAGCACATTTACATCCACTACTCGAGTATGTCTTTATTTACAATTCAAATGTATCGAGGGACGAGCTAATGAGTGTATACTGCTGTCCAAAGTAAACGAGTCAATTTTCCATGATTTCAATACGTGTGTGTGACTGTGTCTGTCAGCACGAGTGTAGTTCTGCACACAGGAGAGCACTCAGTCCGGAGTATATATGCTGGTGAGTGTACAAGTATATGCCTATGCCAACATAAGAGCGTGTTAGATATGTATGAATGAATCTACGTATGTATGTGCGCTGCTATGTATGTAGGTATGAATGCGTGTATGGACATATGCACACGTCTTCATGCAACTCAGCCTGCAGGTTCAAGCGAGACTGAAGTATGTATGCTACCGGTATGCATGACATGTATATATGCCTGCAATATGTATACCACTCCGTTGTCGAGCAAACGATCGCCTGCCTGACGTCAAATGTCAGCATGTCAACACACTGCCCGACATCAAACAGCATCATATCAATGCACTTACACTACTACAGACAGACGCCCAATCCAAGACACTATACACATCATACGTTTCCTCGCAACAAACAGCTTAAGAAAGACCAAACTGTTTCCTCTAACTGCCCTAGATACAATTTCCCTGACAAGAACTGCGGAGCAAGTGACCGCTTCTCGTGTTTTCGCTAACTGGAATAAATCCATCAGAACGACGACGACTTATCCCCTTCAGCACGGCATGTCAAGCCTATCAGAACAACGGTTTAACCCCTTCTGGTGCGACAACGTAAACCCCTCGGGTACAACTTAACCTCTCCGGTCATCATTCTCGGCACTACGACTTGATATGCCTTGTCCACAACGACTTAACTCCTCGAGTACGATAACTCGATACCTCGAGTGCGATGCCTCGGTGGGGGGTTTATGTCGTCGCCACGTCGGGGGGTTGAGAGTAAAAGAAGAGGGTTTGGTCAAGCGTTAAATAGGATCCAACCTCTTCCATCTCGGTGACAGAATCAGGCAGAAGGAATCTACATAATTCCCATCGTCCTTTCGAGGGAACTAATTCGGGTTCAAAGACACGAAAATTCTCAGCTTTTCAGAATCCTTCGCATCGAATTCAAACGACAACCACGAGTCGTGTGTTGCTCTCTGCGCCGTACTTCACAAAACGTGCGGGAAATTCTCGCCGTTACCGGACTGGTGTGGGTCGCTGGCGTCCTCCCCAGGCTGTGGCAGCGTATACCCTCCCCCCTGCCAGTCTGGGGGGAGGTTAGAATTTCTGGCCAGAGGCGCGTTATACGCCCTCTCCCTGAGACACACTCTGAGGAGCGGGCGTCTCCCTCGAGGCAGTGCACGCCCTCCCCAGCGGCCCGTGGGGTATGGAACAGCACCCTGCAATATCAGCACACACTCCCGGCCCCTCCCCCCAGAAAACCAACTCAAGCCGGATCTAAATTCAATTCCCCTGGCAAAAAGGCACCCAGCCCCTCATGGAGTACCGTGACGTTCGCCCTTCTGCCCCGCGGCGTTACGGTCGACTGTGGCTCGAGCTCTGCGTCGAGGGGGTCGTGGTATAAACAAAGATGGCCACATAATTCCAATCTGTAAAGAAAATCAACAATGTAGAGCAATATCGACGCGCGGATTGTTTCTTCCCAACTGATCAAGTTTACCACAGCCGCCTTTTACTTTACATACGAACAGCACGGTAGGCCGATTGCATTAGAAAATACTCAAAGTTAACATTCCAAACGTCATTTGAACCGTTCGCTGTTAGTGAAGCTGAACGAGTGAATTTACGAAAGATTGAAAACCTGTGTTGTGTTATTCTCAAAACCTGACGACAGGCGGTACTTCCACACCTTCTCTGCTCTGTACTTTTAAGGCCAAGATGTAGCTGGCGCTGTGACGCGCCCTCTCGCCGCAGTCCCGGACTCCAACCTGGGCAGCACCTCCCTCCGCGTGCTCACGCGGGAGTCCCGATGGTTCAGTCCTATCCAACAGGACTGGACGCCTCGACAGTGGCCATCATCCTCCGTCTGTCCCCACGTGTGACGCCGTCGGCCCGCCCACAGCAAGAGCACCCACGCACCTTCCTCCTCCCCCGCCCACGGCAAAATCTCGCACCCCCACAGGAAGGCCTCACAAACGGCCCAGCCATCAGCGGCCGGAACAACCACGCCCTCCCCGTTCGCCAAACAACATTTCCATTTCGGCCTCTCGTATGCAAATTTCCCCCGAGGCAATTAGGTCTACGAGGCGCGCGTGGCGCCGTCTTAGGCGGGCCTTGAAGCACCTCGGGCAACCCTGATTCTCAGAGAGTCTCCGCCTCCTGATCAAGACCGGGACACGACCTCTGACCTGACGACGTGACACACGAGCTGCATCAAACGACTAATCACTCTCTCGTTTGACAGGGCAATGGCCCAACGACCCTGTTTTCGTCTTTCGTTATAACTCGATAAACACCGAGTCATTTACGAGATGCCTCATTAAGACCAAGAGTGTAGGTGTGCATATGTTCTTGCAAACATATATATATATATATATAATATCAGAACTTTTTCTTATCACTAATATACACAGTGAGACATAGCGGCATTCTCCACACTGCCATAAGCTGTTAATAAATAACCTATACATGTACACAGCATCAGAAAACTATGGGGCTTTCAGGTGAACAGAATATTAAGCATTACCACGTGAAATACCAACTCTGTTCAAATCTGGCAACTTCATTCATCGAAAATCATCAATTTCCTCAAAAGAGCATTTCTAGGCAATTTCCCAAAGACTGAATCTATTTCCGAATTCACGAAAAGAAAATGGTTCAAGTCGTAAGTACGGGCGATATGAAAGTACAGCATGTAAAAAAAAAAAAAAAAAAAAAAAAAAAAAAAAAAAAAAAAAAAACACAGG
>JAYMFT010049254.1:0-15309 GCA_038088735.1 Panulirus argus
GGCTCATTTCAAGAGACATGTTTTTCACTTTCTCAAAAATTTGTAAATACTTTCCCTGTTTGTTTTTCCCCCTTTCTCAATTCTCTCTATATTTCAATTAGGGCTCGGACTTGATGTTGACTTTTGTCCGTGACTGGAGCCTTCAACATAAAAAAAAAATGAATGCCTACTGGCCTTTCCCCACCACAAGGCAAAGTTTCATTGAACTCTTTACATATATTTATCAGAACGTCACTAAGTACAAAATGCATTATCATAGGAAGCCATGCATATGAGCATGGTAATTCTATAATAACTACTGGTAAAAACCTAAATTTCATGATCCTTAATCATCATCTCGTTCAAACATGTCCGCCTGACTGATTGGCGCTTTACATGGCTGCCAGACGTATGAAAATTTTGGAGGTTATGGTTTACAGTTTGGAATCATCAGTTAATGAAGAGACGTGGTATCAACAGCAATATGTTCCGCATCATACTTCATTCAATAAACGCTCCACGGCTGTTTTGATTAGTATTATAACATGAATATTACTTTAGGGTCGCTAGAAATGACTTTGGATACACCATATCTTAAAATGCCACTCATTTTTTTTTCTTTTGCGTCGAAGGCTCCAGTCACGGACAAGTCCGCATCAAGGCCGGACCCTAATTGAAATATAGAGAGAACTGAAAAAGGGGAAAAAAGATAGGGAAAGTATTTACAAATTTTTGAGAAAGCGAAAAACCTTTCTCTTGAAATGAGCCAGGTCACAGTTATTGGGAAAGACATGAGAAGGTAGAGAGTTACTGTCCAAGTACGTCTTCTGGAAGACATGATGTCGCTAGCATTTGCTATTTTCTATATAGTGTTTTATGCTTATTTTTGGACGAAGTCTCAAGTTGCATCTCAAAAGATTATAGGAATATAAAGAAAATGAACGGTATTTAAGATTTTCATTTACTCTATAAAAGTTGAGGGAATTTCGTGAATACCATCCCTCCTACACATGATTATTTCAGGTCAGCTGGAGGATAACAAAACAAACCGAACGTTAGAGACAGAAGACATTGTTTCCGCTGAATTTCTGAAGACTTTATAGGACGGACAGCCATCCAAACTGGCTGTAGATTTGACAGCCTCACTACTCGCTGCCATGTGCTGCTGCCTACCACCACACGCCCAAACAAAGATAGGTGTAATATTTTTTGTGTGTGTGCGTTTCTTGGGTGCTATTCTTGTGTATCTTTTGTACCCGTGTATGTTGATGTATTTCTTTTTCTTTCTTTGCTAAGGAACATAAACACGGGAGGAATTACCGCTATTTAAGAGTTAAGGCACCTAGCATCCGTAAGACTTCATGACTGGATCTTTCCACATTGAAAGGTAAACACTGTACTCCATCGTACATGTGTGTTAAGGACAGCAGCTGCCCGAAGAAGTACTACCCTCCTGACTCAGGATTGTTGAAGTGATGCCCGGAGCCATCTTACACCCTCCGTGTCAGGGTACAATCAGTGTGTCTGATTGGTATTATGGTTATGTAGTTCGTAGCTCTGTCAGCTGGGGTCAGAAAAACCTAGAACCGCAAGATTAAGGCTTGGATATTTCTTTCCAGAGGCTGTAACAATAACAAAGCCTGGATATCTGTATCCTCGGCCTGTAGGCGTTCTCACAAGAAATGAAACGGCGCAGATCGTCACAATACTGAACATTCCATCCCCTGTACTGAGACTGAGGAGTTGAGATATATAAAAAGGAAACATCTTAACTTAAGGAACAAATCTAGGATTTCACAGCCAGCCTCGTCAGTATGAACCTGCGGCTATAGGAACTAACTGATGTTTGTAATGTGGTGTCTTGTTCCTCTCACAGGCTGTGAGGAACTAAGAAATTTGTTCTTTTAGCGAAAATTGAATCACATCTCAGACACCTTCGAATCAGATACTTTGTCATATTACCAATTGTTTTTAAATCAAGTCGTAAACGCAGTTAATGGTCTCGTATAGTGGGGAGGGGGGGGGTTGACCCAGATCCCATGACCCTTCCTGTTAACAATCCACCACCACTACAGTAACCACCTGGGTCTAACCCAGGGCTCAGAAATCGACTCCACGACTCCACCAACGCTCTACCACCGCGACTATGACTATTGACGCCACGTATACGTTGGTCCAGAAAGAAAAACACATTTATTTTAGCTTTTATTTTTTGGAAACATTATAGTATACAGTCTTATAAATGAGCACAGGTATAGCATCTAGCTTATATATTACAGTGTAATGATGTTTACCTTCGGGTTGCGTCGCCTTCAGGAGCGACCGGTGTCGGCGGAGCCACGCCCGTGTTCCGGGCGGCTGGCGGGATCACGGAGGGCACGGCGGCAGCTAGCGATCTAGCAGGGACGCTGGGCGAGTGAGGCGCTAACGACGCCACCTGGGATCTTACCGCCCCTGGCTGAGCGTCACCCAGGCTCCCCAAAGCCGTTCTAAAAGCATCAAGATCCGCCCCTGATCCCCCATGACCACCAGCCAGTCCGCTGCCAAGGAGACTACCCAACCCAGCACCATGCACATCACCACCACTACCACGTAAACCCCTCAACAAACCACTACTTAACCCAATATCACCCAGACCACTCAGCCCACCTCCGAATCCACCCAGGCTTCCTAAACCTCCCTGACCGTCTTGAGAACCACTCAGACCACCTAACCCAATTCCAGATCCACGTAGGTCATTACTAGGTCCACTCAGACCTCCACTAGCTCCACTGGTACCACCCGGGCCGTCCCCAGAGCCGCTGGAACCTCCCCTCACACTAAATCTCGGGACAGAAAAGCTACCGAGGTTCCCCAGGCTGCCTAAATTTCCAAGTCCTCCCAGCCCTAGACCGGAGAACCCTGACAGGAAATCGAGCCCCACCCCTTGCTTGTTGCCCGAGACGTCCTGACTCCCTCCAGTCGCTGGACCCGCACCAGACAAGAGACCAAGGTAGTTCAGCCCACCTAGTCTGCTACTTTGCTGCTGCCCATGCTGACTTGACTCGCCAGCAAAGCTACCTATGCCCTGACTAGAGCCGAATCCTAAATTTGCCAAATTGCTTCCGATATTAGCGGGTCTGGGCAGGTTTCCCAGACCGAACAAGCTGGAGAAGTCGGAGTTGTGGGCTTCTAGACCAGTGGTAGCTGGGGCGGCAGTAGCTGGGGCCTGAAACCCTCCCAGGGAAGGCTGATGCTGGGGGCTGTTCTTACCGACGAAATCCAGTAAGTTATACTTTTTCAGGAAGGCGACTCCTGCAGGGCTGAGCCGCGGGTCCTGGTAGGCTGAAGGGGTCGTAGTAGGAGACAACACGACGCTACTCTTGAAGACCTGAGGTTTGGGCTCTGCCTTGGTGATGCCCACAAACGGTCTGGCGGTTGTTGGCAATGAGAAAAGTCTTGTGGTTGGAGTCGTTTCTGTGTCGAGGGTCGACGGCGTTGCCAGTGGCACGTCTACTGCGATGTGAGCTTTGGGAGTACTGGATGGTGGGATTATCTGTGGGGTAGACTTTAGACCAATGGTCGCTGGGGCTGGAGAGATGGACGAAGCTGCTGGTCCTGAAGACGTGGGCGTGGTACTAGGGGCTAAGGTTGTGGACTTGGTTCTTGGATATGATGGGGGCGGGGATGTAGGCACTGGAAGTGGAGGTTGCAGTTTCTGACGTCGAGATGGAGGCGTGAACGTTGGTGTTAGAGGTAAGGATGTAGTCCTCAGTGTTGGAAGTATGGACGTGGTTGGTGGTGGCGTAGGGGTAGTTGATGATGTGGCCGAAGCTTTAGCTGTTGGAGATGTGCGCGTGGTTATCGATACTTCAGGTGCGGGCGTTGGTGGAATACGTGTAAGTGGCCGGGTATACCTTGGGTCCTCTGTATCTCCACTATGATTCACCCTCGAGTGAGAGGAAGGGTACCTACGGTGGACAGCTGTGGCTGGTTCCTTATTGTTGAAGGAGGCACCAGTGGCGTTCCTTGCTGCTGCCGTTCCCTGAACTCCCTCCTTCGCTTGTGTAAACAGTTGCGTGATACGGTGAAGTGTAGGTGTGGTGCTGGGAGCAGGGGGCGGGTAACTGGTGCCAGACGACGCCTCTTGTGTACTGTACCCCGGCCCAGGCTTGGGGATCCACTGATCGGTACCAGCAGAGCGGCCCTTGGGTCCAATAGGGGCTGAAGTCGTGACTCCAGAGCGGCTCTTGAGTCCAGCAGGGCCTGAGGTAGTGACTCCAGAGTGGCCCTTGCGTCCAACAGGAGCTGAAGTCGTGACTTCAGGGCGGCCTTTGGGCGTAGAAAGGCCTGAAGTTGTAGTGACTCCAGAGTGACCCTCGAGTCCAGCAAAGACGGAAGTATTGACTCCAGGCAAGGCTGACTCAAGACGCTGGCCTGAAAATCGTGGTCGGACGTACCGAGAACGGAGTCGTGACCTCTCGGTTACCTGCCGCTGGCGACCTTCTCTGTTGCGGGAGGGGCGGCGGTAGCGGCCTCGTACGTGGCCGCCCACGTGAAAGGTAATGGGACGGGCGGTACGGGGAGAGTCAACACGACTGGAAAACTGCTTCTGCCTGGAAAAGCGGGTCGACGTCAGCACACGTCCCTGGAAAATAGAATTTATCAGTTGAGGTTCCGTAGTTCTACAAAGCCTATCCACGACCGGTCCTATGCACTAGTACCCACAGTTACCTAATTCTTTGCTTTGACGTAACTTAATCCAACTTAAGACCTTTGACAAGTTCTGCTTTGATCCCTGAACCCCCGCCCTTGTCATCGACCTCCTCAGACCTGGCCAAGCCCGAGATCAGTCCCACTGAAGACATTTGGTCTTCCAGGATTCAACACGACCTACACGGGCCAAGAACCAACTGCCGTAGGAACTACAGTATTGTCCGTTGATGAAGATACATCCTTACCTTGCCAAGGTTAGAGAGCCGTCCATTTCTGTTGGCATTCGCTTGCGTTTGCCGCTGGAGCTGTGCTCTTGTCTGCGGGCGTTGGAAAAGCAAGCTGATGCGTCTCTGCTGCTGCTGCGGTGGCTTCGCCAGGGACGGCTGTAGCGAGGGGTTACGGTGCGGAGCCAGCGGTGGCTCTCGTGGATCCCCAGACTGAAATGCTGGGAGCTCTGGTTGCTGCTGGTCGTCGTTGCCCCGTGTCTGGTACAGTCCTACCGGCTGGGGTGTTGTGTATCGCTCAGCAGCAGCAGCAGCAGCAGCATCTTGCGCCACGGCCGCCGGAGGCACCCGACCAGGTTGAAGCTGTAGCTGTGGCGCGAAGAGCTTGGGTTGGGCCGTGGGCCTGCCATCTGGCTTCGGCAATGTCAGCTGCGTCCCTGGCTGCTGCGGCTGGGGGAGTGGCGATGGCTCCTGGGCCGACACCCACGCCACCACAACTAGAAAATTGAAATAAAAGTGTTGTGATCGTCACACATAGCATGTACCCTTAAACCTGACCAACTGGACTCAAATTCATAGCTTCAACGAAGGAGAAGGACAAGTACTACACACGATATATGCCCTCTTGAGTACCGGAAAGGCTTAAGAGAACTTAACATGAACCATATAACTGGGGCCAGACAGGATCCTTGCCTCTTGAGTTTTAAAACTAGGGCCTTACTGTGCGAGGACGGTGACTCACCTTATACTGTAGGGCTCCCCTGGTAATGGTGAGGTGACACGGGCACCTATCAGGAGACCTGGGCTCCCCTAGTACATAGTATATATAGAGCTGACACTGTCAGTGAGCCCTGACACTGTCAAACGTTTATATTTCACATAGTATAATCTCTCAAGTATATGGAGGAATACAATGCTCTACCAACCTGCCACAGTGGCGAGAGTCCTGACCACCAGCATCTCTTTTTCTTAGACGGTTTCTCCTGTCACCGATATCAATATTATGTTGCCAAGACGCTGGTAAATGTATATTCAAGACAATGTCATGCCTAGATACAACAGAAGTGGACCCATATTGAAAATGAAATACAGTAGCTTGAATCTTGATAACTTAATCGAAAAGATTCAGTGGGGATTGATAATTCTCATGTTTGGTGAATGGATGAATGCGGTACGTGTGACTAAGACTTCCACCGGAGCTGCCTGCTGACTGCCTAAACAGCAGCCACGCCCCGGGTTTTATAGCTTCTGTCCAAAGATGGGCGGCCCCCTTGGGGGCGGGGAGTAGGGGGGAGGGGGGGTTGGCAATGGCAAAGGCGACGCCAAGAACAGCCGAGAGAGAGAGAGAGAGAGAGAGAGAGAGAGAGAGAGAGGCAAACTGCGTTGAAGGTACAGCATATAACACTGAAATAAAAGCAAAAGGAACCTTCATCAGCATGGCAGATCTCCTCCATCACTTGAAACTAGAGAATGAGAGGAACGGATTGTGTGATGGTGATGCTGGTGGTAGAGCTGGCAGTAGTGGTGGCAGTGGATGGGTAGAAATTTTCATTATCATTTTCTTAACTGTTCCTTCAGGTGAGGCAGGACTGCTGACCCTCTGCAGATGTTGGGGGTCAGGTTCCTGCTACCGGAGTTGGCCGTCACACACCTGCTGCCCACACTGTCTGCTGCTACCTTTTCCAGCACAGTCGGCGCTTCTGCTAGGCTTAGCCTCGCACGCGAATCTTACAGTGCGAATCTTACACTTCCATCTTGGTCTGGCTCCTCGAATGTACTCATCTCCACACTGCTTTCACTAACCTGACACTGTTGACGCTAGATCAGACATTCGCTCCGTGTCACTATAGCCTAGCAGTGGGTTTGAACGGTCCGGGGCCTGAGTCACACGCCAGTGCATGACAACACACACCAGATAACAATGAGGGTACATGTATGTACGTTCCCAGCTCAGCGGAGAAATCACGGGCGGACTCATTCAAGTCTTTATGTGAACATCAACAGTTTTCGTCACACCAAACCACCAACTGCAGTACTCTCTGCTTGGCTAACGTTACTTCTGTCATATACTCTGCCGAAGTAAGTGTATAAGACTTCTCGTCCAATAGGTAGTCTCGCTACATTGACTCAAAGCATTATGCAATACACCTCCCGTAAGGACTGAATAACAGCAGATAGATTGGCCAAAGTCATCACTCGGGTGCTTGTGCCTCCTAGCCACCGGGTTGACGAAAAATGTAAAATATTCAAAACACCCACCTCTATACTGATGGTTCATAACAGGTTGGTATGTGGGCACAAGTATATTTACCTATTTGTTCAAAATGGGGAGTGAGTCTGACACCCGTGGGTTCCCCATTTCTACAGCTCTTTAGCATCAAGTAAGATATTTTAGGTGCTCACTGTTTCCTTGCTTAGTCTAAAGTAACCATCCACAACCTTTACACTAAACCAATATTCATTTTTTTTCTACATTCTTTCCACCAGCTTCTTGCTTAATGTATTTGCATGTTCTCTGGTGACACATGACGTTAAGAACTATGTACTGACACCTTCATCCACCTGATTTATAAACTAGGAAAAGAAATATGAGGAAAATCTAGAGATCACTTTTGTGGGACGTGTATATGACAATCTGTCATCCATGTTAGGGTTCATCTATGACCTTGAACTGTCAACCAGACTGGATGAATCTATTAGGGTTTTAAACCGGGTAGTGAGCTATTTTCAGGGCCCCTGAGAGGAATTTTATCAGGGGGGGGGGGTACAAAGTGTCTTTCGGGCCCCCTTTCTTTCCTTCTCCATTAGTCATCCTGTTTCTATTCACTACGGTTTTATGCCATGAGCTGTAAGGCCAAAAAGGATATGGAAGATGAGAGAGGGGTGGAATGGAGGAGCGCTCGGTTGATTTTCTGAAATCCCAGGGAATTCCCGGGCCCCCTTCTGGACACCCGGGCCCGGGAATGATGTACCCCCTGAATCCCTCCCCATCTCAAAGGTCCCGCTTGAAGTTCCACCCAGCCCCGCCACAAACGAGTTTTGTCTCTTCCACTGACTCTATTTTGATCTATTAATGCAGGGTATCTGTTATGGCACGGAACATTATCATAGATGTTGTTCTATTTTCCTGTAGTCTTCCTTTCCCTCTTATATCTTTCTTTTTTCCACTCTTTATGGATATCCAAACATGTGCTGATTTCCATTTTCCGCTACTTCATCCTCTACGTTCATTTTCATATCTTAATGTGTTATATTCTTTATGTTGCTAGGCGCTGTTACTATCTCCCAAAGATAGTTTCTATTTCTCTTCATCTCTAGTCGTATTATTTCAAGGAAATAAATATCACATTCCCTCGTAAAATATTTTAACCTTAATTGTAGAGGCTCCCGTTACCCCTCTCACTGTTAGCTTTATCACCCATATGGTGCTCCCAAAATCAATTTATTTACAAGCTCTTTGAAGTGTATGCATTTCAGCTTTTGTAAACTACATCATATTTCATCCACACTGAGTATCTGGGAGAGTATTACTTTTTTAAGAGAGCTTTTGAATTAATGCTTTATTGCAGTTTTGTGCAGTGGCAGGATATAAATCTCTCATGGCCTTTTACGTAATTTTCTCCTTTGATAATTGATAGCTTGGAAAACACGTTTACACTCGTATATCTTCCTTTACATTAAGAATAACAGCATTTCACCCGTCCTGATTTATATCTAATCTACATTCACCACTCTAGAATCATTATAGTCAATCATTTTATTTTTGGATTTAATTTTGTGTGATTAGGAATCCGGATTAGACGATGGCTTTAAATCCGCATTGGCCGAGAACGGTATGCAAGCCTTAGCTGCACGTGTAAACAATCCTGGCGACGAGTGGCACGTATGAGAACAATCTGACAAGTCGTTTCCTTACTGAATGTTGAAGGTATTTGGATTTGATGTGTAGCCTGTAATAAAGATGGACTTGTTGAAGCTTTGTAGTATGTGATAAGTTGAGCTTTCATTCTTACCATTTTAGCTATTATCACCTTATTAACTTTAGTGGAAATAAACGAATATTATATGAATGTTTTTGCAGTCAGTTGAGGTCATTACGAGAGGCGCGGGTGGAAAAGGAGTGTAATTTTTACAAGGTTTAGTTCCCACAAATTAAGGAAGAACTTGAAGCGGAGGGAAATTCTGAGGAAAAACAAGAAAACTAAAGAATACCAAACATACTTTAGACCAGAACCGTCTAACGTGATTTTAAATCAGATTCATTTGACAGTGACATTTTCAGTTTTCATCCCAAAATGTCAGTTTTCCATTCTGCAACACATAAAAACTATTGTTTCATTTTGTTGTATATTACATTTTCCATTCTGCAACACATAAAAACTATTGTTTCATTTTGTTTTATATTGTGTAATGTTCCGAGAGTAAAGTTCCGGTTTAAGGGGCATTCCAAATATAAATAATGGGTTTGGAAGAAGCGAATATCAGTGAACACCATAAATTTAGTAGCAGTGATGTAGAGTAGTGAGGGTAATTCATGAAAGACTGATGGTAGGGAGGGTCATAACGATCAAGGTAAATGTGGGATGGAAATGTTAGTTTCAGTGTACAGGCAACATAGACGTAACATGTGGATTTGAGACATGCATCTAGTGAGCTTCTTTTATGTTATAAAAGTTATTTAGGCTGATGGAATGCAGTCTGATATATGATTGATATGTAAAGAATTTCTAGTGCTACCTGTCCAACATCTTCTGAATCATTATCACCATAATTAGTGCTCCAAAGACTCACTAATCAGCAACTAATTGATATGAGGATAATGCCCCATTGTATAAAATGGGTAACTAAGACATAAGGATTATTTCCCAGTGATTATTTAAGGTGCTTGTGACATAAGGCATGTAAAGATGACAATAAAGTGCACCTTTTAAGTTAGATGACAGTGGGAAAAGGCAGCTTGTACAAATATGTGTAGGGTCCCCACGCGGTAATATAGGGTCCTCACATGCTATATGGGTAACAGTGACCAGGATTTTTCATGGTGCTAATCATACATGTAGTTATTTGGCCCACAAGGGAACTCTGTATACCAATAAAGCACACCTTTATATTTAGATGAGGGCAGGGAGAGGTAATCTGTAGAAGTGTTTCTAGGGTCCTGTACACTAACTCGTACAGGTATGACTGTGGTTCTTTTGGGGTTAAGAGGGTTGCATTATAGTTAGTGAAATACAAGTGTAGTCCTGCAGGAGACCCAGTGAGCTTGTGAAATATATATTTATATTAACAGTTTATTGCTCTTCTTTTTGTATTTTTATGAATTTGTCTTGCAGTTTCCTTCCTAGTAATGTGACGTGAAAAGCAGTTTTCATAAGATGAAAGAGCTTCACAGAAGAAATATAAAGCAACCAAGGAACAAGTGATGTAGACCACAACGTTTCCTATAAGTAGTATGCATGGAATAACTGTGCATTGAAATTTATGTTGAACAAAGGGAACATAAGTATATTGTATTTTCTCTTATGTTTTTCTTATTCTTAGTTTGCAAGGCTTAAGCATTACTCTCCAACTTAGATTCCACCACCCATATCCTTTTCCCCTTTAACATAAGATTAGTTTTTACCAACTTCATATGTGTCAAGAATAAGGATCTGAGTGACATATGGTCATTACAAGTAAAACACCATCTATTCATCATTTCTTCTATAAGGATCAAAATTCCAAATGCATCCGTTGTATTTCCTTTGTCAAGATACTGCCTTGTAATAAGATGTTTTTATATAAACTCAGATTCATTAGTCTTGAGATGAAAAACCCTTCAGGCATTAAAGTTTTTCAAGTGAATGCCCATGGGGTCAGATAAGACTTAAAGAAGGCGATACAGGCCCAAATAGATTCTTGTTTAGGTCACATCAGGTTCAGGAGGAAACTTATGGTCCTTTTGGGTATCCCTTAGTATCCTTTTATTTTTGCATATTTTTAGTGTTATATATCTGTTTAGTGATGACTAATCCTTTTTCCCTTAATTTTTCAACTGTTTCCTACTGTCACTTAAAACTCTTTGCTTTTATTAAATTATATTTTACAATTAAGTAGAATATTTGACATTGATTTGATTTTATGGCATTATCTTTCAGAGAGAATGACAAGAGTGGAGACATTTGAAAATGAAAACAACTTGGAAGCACATATTGAGAAAAAGAAAAAGCGACATCGCAAGAAATTTAAAAAGGTCACACCAAGTGATGTAACAGAAGGTCCTAGTCCTACTGTATCAAAACCAGCTATTCCAGGACCTAATGCAGCAGGTCTTTCAGAGACGAAATTGGATACACCAGGTCAGAGTGAAGCTCAAAAGAAAAAAAGGATTCGTAGACGTAAAAGAAATAAGAATTTAAAGGTTGTCCAGGGTGAAGGGGTTACTGAAACAGAAACCAAGAAAGATGAAAGCAAGAATATTTCTGATTCTGGTAATACAGTTGGGCCTAGTGGAGAAGGACCTGTTTCAGTAGTTTCTAATGCTGAAGGTGCTACTCCAGCAATGTCTAGTAATGCCCAAAAGAAGAAGAGACCAAGAAGACGTAAAAGAAATAAAGCCAAGGCAGCAGACGGCAGCTTAGATGCTGGACTACAGACTGTTAAGGAAGATGATTCAAATGCAACCAATTTGAAGGATATTAAGCCTGAACTTTCACATGTTAGTCAAGATAATTTGAATGTGACCACTATAGAGGGTAAAACACTAGAGAAGTCTGAAACTCAGAAGAGGAGGAGGAAGAGGAAGAATAAGAAAAAGACATCTTTTTCCGAGGGTGATGTCTGTCATAGTGAGACACCTGATCCAGCCACTAATGCTTCAGTTGTGAATGATGTGCAGCCTGTATCATTACCTGGGAAGAAAAAGAGAAACAGAAAGAGAAAGAGAAACCTCTCAGGCACTGTGGCTGAAACCACCCCAACTGGTGGTGATGACATTGATAAAAAGATAGAGGAAAACAATGATGAGCCTACTCCTAAGTTACTGAAGATCACAGTCACAGAAAATGAGAGTAATCCACAGCAAAATTCAGGAGTAGGAATAGGTACAAATAAAAAGAAAAGACGAAGAAATAGAAGGAAAAGACATGACACAGATAAAGTAGAACCACATGTTTTACAAGAAAATGGGACCAAAGTAAGTGAAGATAGTGAAAGAACACAGAATAGAAAAAGAAGTCTTGAAAGTTGTGACAACACACCTTGTGATAAGAGCAGATTAGTGGGTGTTATTGATTCTTCAATCCCTGTTAAAAGGGATTTGAACCAAGAGAATAATCAAACAAATATTGAGGAGAAAAATGACGGGCATGCAGCTAAGAAAACTAAACTTTCACTTAATGAGGAAAATGGAATTCCTTCAACCCAAAATGTGGAGGTGGGAAGTGGTCCTAAGAAGAGGAAAAGGCAAAGGAACAGGAAAAGAAAATTAAACCAAGAGGCAGCACAAAACCGTATTGATTTACCAGGTGGATTACAAGAGAATGGTTTTGAAGCCAATAAAGATACTGAGAGTGCAAAGGGTGAGAAAAAGGATTTATTAGGTGTTGGAGAGAATGGGACTAATGTTAATACTTTACCCTCCTCTGCTCAGTTAGTAAAACAAGAGAGTAATAAGAAGAGTGAGAAAAAGAATGATGAGCTTGTGAAAGTGCTACCTTTAGAGGAAGGTGGAACTCCTTCAGCCCAAAATACAGGAGCAGGAAATGATTCATATAAGAAGAAAAAACATAGGAATAGACATAGGAAGCGCAACAGAGAACAGAAAGAGAAATCACAGAATAGTGTTAATGCCCTAGATACTTCTCAGGAGAATGGGGCTGGAATCATTAGCACTAATGAAAATAGTGGGAGTAAGGTAAGAGACTCCGAGGGGAAGGATAGTATGCTTGACAGTAAGAGGAGGAATTTATTAATCATTGGAGAGAATGGGACTATAAGTAATAATGTGCCTTTTCTTACCCAGTCTTTAGAACAAGGAAGTAATCAAACTGTACCAGGTAAAAAGAAGAGGAGAAGGAATAGGAAGAAGCACAGCCAGAGTGTTCAAGGTACTGAGATTACAAATCAACTACAGGAGAAGGTATCATGCGAGGTAGATGTTGCTGAAAGTAAATCTGGTGCTACAGGCGGTGTGCTTAAGCCTGAAGATAGTACTCAAGAACGTGATGACATTTGCAATGGTCCACTTAAAATGAAAAAGACAGAGGATGAAGAAGTAATTGAAAGTTATGCTTGTGGATCAACATCAGGTGTCACTACAGAACTCAACTCATTGTATGTTGATGACAGTTGCAAAAATGAAATACATAGACATTGGGCTGAAGAGCAAGTGCCTTTGTGTAAAGGTAAGAACTTACATGATCCCATTAATTGTTAATTGCTCATAAGTTTTGTTATTTTTTAAACCTTTAGGACTGTTATTGAGCTGGGATTGCATGTTTTTCTTTTCAGCTTTTAACTGGAGACCCCTGTCTGTGATAAAGATCATAAACAACTCATGAGATCTGTTTTTAAGTCTAAGAACCAGGCTAGGTTTTCTTTATGTATTTGCTGTGCACAGTTATTGCAAAATTTTGTTTACTGCCATCTCTAGCTCTCTGAAAAAGAACCAATCCTTATTTTTTGAAAAATTCCTTTTTGCTTCATTGAAAGATATGGACAGGTGGTAAAATTTTATGTCCAACAGCCATTTCATGGAGAAGGCATATAGTGTTATACTTGTTCATATATTTATATGGATTCATTTAGATCTCAACCTTTGGATTCTGATCTCTGTTGTAGCTAAATTATGCTGAATTTTTTTTCCTTGCCGATGGATAGAGCCCTGTGAACATCAAAAAGAACATTTACTTGTTAGGGTTTAAAGTCACCAGTTAATCCCTGAAAGAGAGGTGTAACGATGAAGATTCACCTTTTAGCATTGTAGAATTGAGACTGGCAGATGCTCTTTCTCAGAATTAAGTGACCATACAGCAGTCAGCCCTGGCATCTGACATCATGGTGCTGAAGTAAGGTGGAAACATGTGGCTCCTTACAGTCATTCACTTACATTTGTTCACAATTGCTGTTCAGACCTACAAACCATTGTTTGATGTTGGTAGGCTTATGGTGTCTCTGTGTTTGTGTCTGGCCTCCACAGATGTTGGAAGGTTATCGTTACCTCTCATTTTGGCTTCGCCATGATACAAATTGGAAGTACATTGTAGTATCTTCAAAACACAGTATTGGCATCAGCTACTACATTATATTGGCAACTTTAGGCCTTATCATAAAGGTCATGCTAACTTTTTTGTTTGTTTTTCATTTATCATCTGTATATGAGAATGGCTTTTGTTCTTTGATTTGGAACAAACATATTTATTTTTTTGTTTATACTTGACTGCTGTTTTCCACATCAGCGAGGTAGCACCAGGAAACAGATGAAGAAAGACCCATCCACCCATATACACACATATATACATACATGCACATATATGCACAATACATACATATACATACCATCAAATACATATATACATACATATACATACACATGCATATGCACATATACACATGTACATATTCATACTTGCTCACCCCCATCCATTCCTGGCACTACCCTGCCCCACAGGAAATAGCATTACCACCCCTTCGTCAGCAAGGTCATGCCGGGAAACAGACGAAAAAAGGCCACATTTGCTCACACTCATTCCCTGGCTGTCATGTGTAATGCACCGAAACCACAAATCCCTATCCACGTTGGGCCCCACAGACATTTCCATCGTTTACCCCAGATGTTCCACATGCCTTTAGGCACCGATCACTCAAAATCTTTTTCACTCCATCCTTCCACCTTCAGTTTGGTCTCCTGCTTCTCTTTGTTCCCTCCACATATGGAATGAATAAGGAAAGGTTGACAAAGAGGATATATGTGTCAGATATGGAGGGAACACATCCGAACAAGCATATGTAATTATAAAAGTAAAAAGAAAGGAGTAGCATTACTCCTGAAACAGGATTTTTTGAGAGCATGTGATAGAGTGTAAGGAGTAAATTCCAGATAGATGTGGGTAAAACTGAAAGTGGATGGTGAGAGATGCGTGATCATTAGTGCTTATGCACCTGGTCATGAGAAAAAGATCATGAGAGGCAAGTGTTTTGGGAGCAGCTGAGTGAGTGTGTCAGCAGTTTTGGTATTAGTGATGGGTGATTTTAATGCGAAGGTGATTAATGTGGCAGTTGAGGGTATAATTGTTGCACATGGGGTATTCAGTGTTGTGAATAGAAATGGTGAAGAACTCGTGGATTTGTGTGCCGAAAAAAGACTAGTGATTGGGAATACCTGGTTTAAAAAGAGGGATATTCACAAGTATACATATGTGAGTAGAAGAGA
>JAYMFT010049265.1:0-15309 GCA_038088735.1 Panulirus argus
ATATATATATATATATATATATATATATATATATATATATATAGAGAGAGAGAGAGAGAGAGAGAGAGAGAGAGCCTACCCATGATCACCAATGAAAGTGAGAACTTGCTCATTACCTATGACAAGATTTTGCCGGAAAGAAATAGCTAACAGGTGGCGCTCACCATACTTCTTGCTTGTTGGATGATAATGTTCCGCTCTGCTGCCAACTGCATTACATAATCATATAATCTGGGTTCACTTGGAATTGATGTCAACCACATCAAGTTTTCTCTTAAATGTTTCTGTGGTTGTTTCGGGCATTTCTAAGATTTCCCTGGTAGTTCCTAAACAGCTGTTCACATTTCCTGGCTAGGCCCTTGTATATTTTTTTATATCTATATTTGATATATTCTATGGGACACTTGTAAAATTAACAACTCTGCACTGCATCTTCCTTTCAGGTTCAATATATTTTCCTTTATACCTTCAAGTTGTTCCTTTGCATACATTATCATATATCTTTCTCTACTTTCTAAACTATAAAGTTCCAGTTCTTTCAACCTTTCATGGCACTTCATATGCTCCATCCCTTCAATTTTGCCCATGAAGTGCTTCTGAATTCTCTTTTAATCTACATCTACTTGTTTTGCTGGTAACCATACAGCAATAAAGCATTCAATTTTTCCTCTAATGTACAGTACCCAAGGAAAGTCAGAGAAATGGGTATAAAAAAGAAAAATAATTTTATTTCAGTACTTAGTGTGGCCACCATGTGCCTTCAAAACAGCTTGAATGTATTGCAGCATGGAGTCAGTAAGGTTTCTGCAATAATCAAGGTCAATTCCATTCAACCAGATGTCTCTGATGGTTGCAAGAAGGTGAGGAATTGAAGAGGTGTTTCTTTCTTGAAGTTCAAGCTTCATGTGAGACCACAGCTCCTCATTGAATGACATTCAACTGCTTGTCCGACAACCATTTCATGACCTTCTTTGCCTTTTGACATGGTGCACTGTCTTGAATAAAGAAGTTGCAGTCATGGATCTCATAAAAATT
This sequence comes from Panulirus argus, assembly GCA_038088735.1. Lineage (NCBI taxonomy): Eukaryota > Metazoa > Arthropoda > Malacostraca > Decapoda > Palinuridae > Panulirus > Panulirus argus. The sequence continues at coordinate 1,036 of JAYMFT010049265.1, forward strand.
CATCATGTGGTCACGAAGAACTTCAATGAAGCAGTCTCCATTCATTGTAATGTTCTTGGGAAGCACATGAAATCCCCTATGCCCTAACTCTCCATGGAAGCAACCCCAAATCATGAATGAGTCTTGGGGTCAAAGGGATTCATGTGTGAGGGATGTCTCAACTTGCCATGCCTCACTGCACCACACTGGAAAGTCGATTCATCACTCTATAAGACCCTTCTCCAGTCCTCAACAGTGAAATGTTTATAGTTCCTTGCAAAACTGAGATGAGTCAGTAGGGGTTTTATGGTCGGGGAACGAAGAGGCAGGTTCAGGTGTTTCTGGCAGCACTCTTGACTGGTGCATTCTGAGACACTTTCGAGGAGGGTGGGATAGGATTGCTTCATTTGTCTTGCTGTGATGCATGGATTTATCAATACTTACCTCTTGATAAGCTTATCAGTAGTTCCTGAAGTCTTTCTGGGATGCCCTGGTAAAGATTTACAAGGTGGAACTTCATCCTGTGGGATATTCTTGGCTTTTGCAACGAGGCTGTTATATGGCTGACTTGCTCGAGCAACCCCCGTATTCTGATATATCTCCCTCACCAACATTTTTGCCTCCCTTAGGGCGAGAATCCGAGACTTTTCTTGCTGGGTGAGGTTCTTGTGCCCCATTCTAAGGTGTGGGTGGGCAGATGTGGGGACAAAAAGTGAAAGAAACAACAGCTCAAAACATGTGTCCCCTCTCTATAGCTTGTCCTATAAGGCACTGACACGCTCCTCAGTCTGTGTTGATGGAATCACCTGGGAGAGTTGCCAAGTACTAATTAGGTGAGATCTGAGCATTTGGTGGGCTGACAGACACTGAAATTCTGAGGAAACCCAACAACACAACAAAAGACCCCATATTCCTCAGGCTTTCCGTGGGTACTGTATATACTAAACATTTCTAACAATGTTTAGTAAAACAAGACAGACACTGAAGTGACAGCAGAACCTCTCCAGTCAGAGGCTGCTGATCACTTACCATCTAAAAGAGAGAAAGAGACAGAGAGAAAACAAGAAAGAATGTACCTACTTAACGACAAACTAAGAAATTCTATCATTATCACTCAATATATCTCCTTTGGTTAACAAAGCTGCTTTCTCTGCTGCCATGGACACTGCATAATTGTCGATCCCGGGTTCATCTTAAACTTTTTTGCAGCTATATAACAGTTTATTTCAAATGTTTCTGTGTCTATTGCATGAAGGTTTTGTATGTTACTTGGCAGTATATCAAATAGCCTTTCCATCTTTCTTATTGGGCTCCCATGCTTTTCTGTCTGATATCTTCCTGGTATGCCTCAGTGAAACACTGCAGACTTCTAGCTACTTTTCTGATGTCCATTTCTTTCAGGAACCCTTAACTATTTCTTTTCTTTTATACATATTCACTATTTCCCACATGAGTGAGGTAGTTTCAAGGATTTTGTTTATCAAAGCATATAATCTTTAATATTCTATATTTGTTGAAGTGTGTAGCTTATCATTTTCTTTTCTCTTCCTTCTCTTTTAAAGATTTCCAGTTCTTTCAACTTGGATGATTTAAATGCTCTAATTCTCAGTTCTGCCGGTGAAGTGCTTCTGGTTCTTTCTAACATGCTGATTTCTCCTTGTGATAATGATGACCATATACATAGCAACATTCAGGCTTTCCTCTTATTTGTATATCGAACATTTCCATCATCACTGTTCTATCTCCCAAGGTGAAGGTTTTTGTTATCACTCAGCTTATTACTTGACGTGAGGATGTGGTTTCCATATTCTAGCTTTTCTTCAATAATCATTCCCACATCTTTAACTCTTTCTTCCTGACCTATTTCCCTTCCATCTGGTATCTTGTCGGATGTAACATCACTTTGACGTATATCTTTTAACATAAAACTATTCAAAGTTCTATTCACTGAATTCCAATATGTTCTTCTCTGCACATTTATGTATTATGCATAGGTGTTTCCTGCACTTAACATAAAGAGCCTGCTTAGCGGTACAATTGTCAACAAAGTGATTGTCACCGATACATTTCCTACAAGCTAAAAGAGTAGATTTTTCAGGATGCACTTTCTTTTTCCCTTCTTCTGAGCTTATTTATTCTGGTCATGCGTAAATCATCATAATACACTTTCTCTTAAGTCTTAGTCTACGTTGGATATCATTATCATGAACAGTACAGAGTATGCTATTGTTCCTTGAAGGGCTCCTGATAAACCATCTTCCTTTATATTTTCTGTTTGTCAGAGACTCTTTATCCCATCTCCCTAGCTTAACTTTTATGTTTTGTTTAGCTACTTTTTCCAACAGCATTTTGTCATTTACATGTCAGATACTTTCATGGAGTTAAGCAAGGCTGTATTCATTCTCTTCCTCTGCATCAATATTTCATTTACACTTTAGTGGGATACCAGCATCTACGTTTAGCCCGAAACAAATCCATGTTAACCTTTAATCATGTGGTTACCATGAAGTGAATTATTATATGATTCTTGGTTGCTATTTCAAAAACTTTTATAACATATGGCCAAATTTACATGCACATATTCTTTTAGTATTAGTTTAGATAAATCTGTGCATCAGCGACACACGAGCCATTTTCTAACTCTCCAATGTACACCTAGCCCTTACGTAATGATGACTTGCATAGCAAAATTTCACACTTATGACAGCTGAATTTCGGTATGAAGTCTGATACTGACATGCTCAACACTAGCTGCAAGAGGCGGAAAATAATTTTTCATATTCTGAATGCATAAAATCTTCTCTTCCTTCATCATTAGAACATTTCTTGAAATGTTTTAAGTTATTTTTTTGCTCCATAAGCATTTACTAATGATATCACAACAAAATACTTTTCAATTTGTATTCCACCCACCAGCAAAATACATTTCAATTCTTATGCCACTCATTGGAAGTCAACTGATAAACATTTGCATGAGTCAGCAACACGATATCACCACAGTTTGTCCTTCCTTTTACACATCATTTTCCTCCTCCACAATAAGAGCTGCCATTTCACTGTATGTATGAAATGTTAAAAGGGACTTATTATGGTACAGAATATCAAGCCTTTACTCTTAATGTGAAAGTAGAGGTACTTAGAAGTGCAGATAAAGGCCAGATACTCATGGCTACAGGTAAGTCCCTGGGTTTTGGTACTAAAAAAAAAAAAAAAAAAAAAAAAAAAAAAAAAAAAAAAAAAAATCCTGGTTCTTTTCTGGTCGTTCATTATTAACTGTGAAGCATTCAGAACTCATTACCTTTCCCTACTCTAAAAATTTATGATTATCATATCAAAACGAACATTTTTTTTTCTAAGCCTATATTTTAATTTACTGACTATGACTTATCAAAGATTTAGCTATTTTCTTTTACAATCTATTCAGTTCATGCAAATATTCTGTTCATAATTGCAAATGTTAATTTGTTTAGAAATATCTGGTGATGCTTGGATGGCATCATTTGTATACACTGTACATGTGACTGTCTTACCATCTTGGTTCACCAGTATGATGTACCAAGATACTGTTCATCTATATCATCGATATGTTTATCATTATTTGCATTTTTTCTCTCTTCTCTCTCCCAGTCTAATACACACTTTTTACTTCTGGGAGGCTTATAAATGGATGCCAATATAATCTAAAACCAAAATGTATCTATATGGACTTATACTGTGAGATAAATACTGATACATAATGGATCATGTAATAACGAAAGTAAAATAGAGAACCAAGAACAATTTCTATTATAATAACTAGGTTAAATAACAACACAATTAATATAAATAATGAAAAAAGTAATAAACTTTAGTTCAAAATTATTACTATGACAAGCTTTAGTTCTAAATAACTGTAACTTCAGTGATTCAAATATACGTGAAAACTTTTTACACAAACCCTAGCTAAATGTAAATATTATAGACAAATAATAAAAATTCAAATGGGCATATCACGTCAACTAATCGCATTCTAGATAGTATTTCTCGAAGCAGTGAATGACACATAAGGATACATCATAAACACGTCAACAACATTTTGTTTCCTTGCACCTCTGTGATTTACTGGAAGAACAAACCAAATATTGTTTTGTTGCATACTCTTATATAGCTCATCTCCTGACAGAACCTGACAAGAAGAGTGCTATTAGAAAAATATAGCTTCCATAAAATGCTCATAAATTGAGCCTTTGGCATCACTACAGAGAAAATGGAGGTATGTATTCTATACCATGTGAAGCTCAGAATTCACTCATTTTCTCCTTTTCACATGTGGATTCAGCATACCCTGGCCTAAAGAACATCAATTTATTTAGTTATATTTACCAAAGACTCAAATAGAGTCAAAATGTTTCTCTAGTCCTTCATACAAGTATACTACTTGTTTGTTTCACTCCCTATCAGTTCCACTACCGCATCATCAAATAAAAAATAACGTAGTTCACAGCTTTACTCACAAATTCTCACATTACCAAATAGCTGCTGTGAAAAACTGCCAGCTAACCAATCCCATTTAGTGCCTGCAAGGCTGCATGGTGAGCTACAGTCCATCATAATACTGCATCACACATACTAGGGATCCCTTCTGAACTATGTTCATTTCAAAATTAATGCTGATGAAGTCTTGCACCCTCAAAGCCAATTTCTCCATCATCGGAAGACAAGTCATCATAACACTTGCAAACAATCTGCTACATCTTACTATATATATCTTGCAGAATCTGGTTGACTTCATCACTCTCCAACTAGAGATATTACCTTCTCATAGGCATGACTGAGACTTGAATGACCATGTGTAAAATTCTATGGGTATTTTGCAACTAAATGATCCTCGCACAACAGCTTTAAATACTGTCGGAAGACTGGGCATGAAGATCTTCATCTATGAATGCGTATCTCACAGCAAAGTTCTTCTGTTTGTGCAAGAGTGATGTGATGGAACAGAGAGAAAATTTATGAAGTCTTCAGACAAAAGACTAAAATCAGAGAAACAGCAACCATCAAGGGGAAGGCCAAGTCATCGCAGTATATGATGACCTGTAGTGAAGTAAGCAATACAAGTTGGGAGGAACTTTTGATGCAGGTAATGGGTGGTTTAAGCAGTCTAAGAAGAGTCACAGCTTCAGTAACATCTATATAAATGGGGAGGCTGTCAGTTCTGATACTGTTTAATGTGGATGAGACTAGATAATATTGGAAGAAAATGCCAGCCTGGATATTCAATTGCAAGGCAAAAAGAGCACACTAGTGTTCAATGAAGCCAAAGATCATTTGGTGCTTCTATAGGGAGGGAATGCTGCGGGGGGATTACAAGCTTAGGCACTTACTAGCATTACATTGAAAAAAATACCAAGATTATAATTTATTATATATAACCCCACTATCCCTCATATGGAGCTCCTCCAGCATCATGCAGCATGGAATGATGGGCCCTTTGAAGTCAAAAGTCCCTTGATGAGAGCGCACACCATTTCGTCAACTGACAATAACACAAGTGATGTGCTTGACTGGCATTAATCTGTATGGTGCCACTGTGTGAAGGCAAGGGGGTCAAAGGAGGATGTTTGAATTACAAAAGTATACATTTGTTGAGTATACCTGGTAAACTGTATTGTGAATAAGAGGATATCAGACTGGGTAAGAATGATATGGCTTCTTGAGTGGTAAAGGATGCGTGGATCAGATGTTTGCTTTGAAGAATGTTAGAAACACTTGGAGAAAGAAAATGGTTTGTATGTGTCATTTATGGATCTGGAGAAAACATATGACAAAGTTGATAGACATGCTTTGTGAAAGGTGCTATGCATATATACTTGGGGAGGAAAGATATTAGAAGTAGTAAGGAGTTTCTCTCAGGAGAGTAAGGAATGTGTGCGAGTAGGAATAGAGGAGGGTCAGTGTTTCCACATGAGGGTAGGCCTGTGGCAAGGGTGACTGATGTCATCATGTCTGCTTAACCTGTTTATGGATGAGATGATGGAGTTTTTTCTTTATGTTGAAGGCTCCAGTCACAGACATAAGTCTACATCAAGGCCAATTTCTGATAATCATTTTAGTCTCATTTTATTCATTTTTTTTCTACGTGAGTTTGTTCTAAGGCAACTGCTCTGTAATATAATGTACACCAAATAAAAACTTACACCATCACTGTCATTACATTACAGAAAGCTTGCTGATGTGTGTCACAAAACACAGGGGCTGCATGTAAGAGCACAATGGATACTGGTGTCCAGCTTGGGGAAAGAAATCCACTAAAGTCAAGATACATGGTATGGCCATATAATGTTTAAGAGAGGATGCAAATAATTTCAAACCATATAATATGTCTACAGACCCAAAACTGGATTTCAAGTGAATTTCTAAAGCTCTGGATGCTTATTGCCTCAAAATCTCACCAACATAAGTTTCTAGGAAGATGCATATCAAGACATCAGAACACATAAGTGTTAACTCTTACATGCCTAGGAAAAGGAGTTTCAGACAAGTGTAAATCGGATGGAATGAAATTTAAGACTGAGTTGGGAGAGTGACTGTTTAATGCTTTTAAAGTCATTTCAGTGTGTACATTTCTGTCAACATCATGCTTGTGTAGGAGGGTGGATCTGTATTTACAGGCTGTTGAAATATTAAGAAGGATTATGCTCTTTACTTCAACCTAGGGGTTGGTGGTTGCTTATGGAGTCATCTAAGTGGGACTAGTCTAGTGCTGTTGCAAAGAAATGAGTGCCAAACATATTAAAGCATTATTGTGTTGGAACTATTTTCATGATGCTCACATATGCTCGGCAGCCAGTAATTGTTCTGTTGTTATATGTGATTCTGAAAGGGTAAGATGACCAAGAAAGTGAGGCTTTAAGGGGTAGCAAATGAATAGTTTTAAGAAGATGCCACAAATTCTTTTTCCTGTTCATAATGAGTTCTGTTAGGTGTTCTCAAAGCATTTCATTTATGACCTTAGTGTTGACATTTGTGGTATGGGGGGTGGGGGTTGCGTGCGTGCATAAATGCATGCATTGGGGAGGGTTTTAAGCTTTGAAGGCAGCATCAACAATGTCCAAGGCCAAATGAGCACTGATTAGCACAAAATCTTTTTATTAGAATCCAGCTTTACTATTGCAGGGTAGCTGGATGCAACTGGTGCAGATGGGTTTGGATTTCCTAGTCTAGGTCCAGCTACCTCAACCCAAGAGGACTGCCAGCATGTGTCCTTCAAGCTCTGTCAAGTGCAGCAATAACAAAAACCAGAAACATGGTCTGTCATCACAATACTTATGCTGAAAGACATACGGGTACTACCTATCATGGAGCCTTACCATTTCACACTTCAGTATACAGTTATTCAATCTGAGATACTCAACAATCATGACGACAAAATGTTTTAATTTGATAAGAAAGGCAAAAGAAAAACACAAGATAAATAAAAACTCTGAAAAAAAAAACATCAGATCAACTCTATCCATGTGCATAACCTGCAATCTTGGGTAGGAAGCCAGATACTGTTCGCACTGTCTTTGTCAAAAAATTGCACCGTTGTTGTGAATTCTCAGATGCCATGGAAATGTTCAGCCTCAACGTCTGCTAGGTTGTGTAACAATTAAATGTCAATATGGCAAAGCACTACAGCAAAAGCTTGAAACAGTGGATAAACTTCAAAAAGGAAAACAGTGATTACAGTGCATGGAAGAAGTCTCTCAATTATTTGAGTAAAATTGTGGATAATTATTTGTTGATATGCATAAGTTAAAACAAATTCAGAACACCATCAGACTTGTAGCGGAAGCAATAAAGAACACAATAACTGATTTAACCCTTAAACACCAAGTCATCATATGATGACTTACATAGCAGACAGCAGGAGTTGTCACATGACAGCTAATGTTCTAAGGATGTTTTCTGAGACTCCGGTAATATTTTGACATTTAAATGGCTGTTGAATGTCTTCTTGACCGTTTCAGATAGTAGTAAGTAGGAACATTTAGTCAAGATTATTAGGCAGAAACACTAGATAGAAGCTGTAGGAAGGCGCATTAGATAGAAGTAGTCATTAGGAACATTAGATTAGAGCCTCTGCAAACACTGCACTAGACATGCCCTCTGCCAGTGGCCTTTTAAGAGTGAGGCACTAAAGGCTAAGTAGCAGCTCTGAAGTTCTTTAGTTGCCATGGCCACCCCTTTGAGGGAGTTCCAATTGGAACAGGCATCAAAGATACAGATAGATATACAGGTGCACATTTCAGAGACTACCACTCTCTTGGAGCATTTCTGGAGTGCAAATATATATTCAAATAAATATGCAAACATGTGTAAAGACTGACTATAAATAGTGATGTCAGTTAGTGAATTTCCATCATGAGGCATACCTTCCTGCTGTACCTCCCTCCTTCACCCTTCCCCCACCACTGCTCCACTGGTGGAATGATGCCTTAACTTTACTAGTGAACCACAGCCAAATGAAGTCTTTTAACTTACTTGTTTGTAAATATCCTTTGCTTTCACATGTATTTCTTTCTCCAGCATCTACAAGTGTCATTACTGAAGATGTGTCATGAGGCTTACCACAACTCTCTTCTACTACCATGCAACACATGCAATGGAGGATATGCACATTAATTTTACCAACACACCATAACCATATAAGGTGCACTTGCTCAATGTTTGTACAAATCCTCTATTTTTATGTGCATTTCTTTCTTTCATAATAGGACACAGAAAATCTGGATAGCTTTTTTCGTCTTAATTGTGATTTATAATATTGCATTCACCCAGTGCTTAAGGGTTAAAATATGTGTAGAGGAAGAGGGGGGGCAACTAATGTATTTCAATTCTAAAAAAATTTATTATTCTGCAATGGGTTTGGTCCCAAGCATCATAAATCAGGGAGACTCTACTGTACTAGGATATTCTCGACATACAATAACACTGCCACAATAAGCAAAAAAGTCTATTTGCATCTCATCCCTGATCTGCAGACTTTAAAGAATTCACTAATTCAATCTCATTGTTCTTGGACTCAGATCTTACAACCTAAGTGTAGTAAATAACATACGTCAAACTTTAATCCAATAGACTTACACTTGATACAACGTTCGGCAGGTTGCTCCCTGTGGCTGGTGCTGTCTGGTTGGATGTGGCAGCTGCAGTAGAGGTAACATCAGGAGCTGCACCAGACTGAGCTGAAGTGGAGGGGGATCCACCACCTACACTATTAACTGGCTCTGCAGGCTGCCTGGTACCTGCAGGCTGTGGGGTGAGAGGAGACCATTGGGAGGCTGGAGGAGATGTTAACTCTATACCAGATAAAAGGTCCAAGTTTGAGATGCCGGAAGTTATGGATGACACTGAGGATCCTGCTGAAACACCTTGGGCGTTTGTACCCTGTTTATTTTGAGGCTGCAGGAGCTTTGGCTGAAGAGGTGGCTGCTGTGGTGGCTGCTGTGATGCCTGAGGCTGGGGCTGCTGAGGATACTGATGTGAAGACTGTAGTGACTGTTGAGGGTGCTGTGGTTGCTGAGGGTTTGGCTGGGGTTGCTGAGGGTGCTGCTGGGGTTGCTGAGGGTGCTGCTGTGGTTGCTGAGATTGCTGCTGGGGTTGCTGTGGGAGCTGCTGGGGTTGCTGAGGGTGCTGTTGAGGTTGCTTAGGTGGGTGCTGCTGTTGCTGTGGATGGTGTGGTTTTTGTTGCTGCAGCCGATACTGTTGATCACCATACTGAGCCCACATCATTGACTGACTGTAACCCTGGTTGTACTGCACAGCTTGACTATACTGGCTAGTAGCTTGAGAAGCAGTTGCTGGTTGAGTTACTTGAGATGACACCAAGCTTCCACCTGACAGGGCAGTAGAAGGTGTTGTAGTTAACGTTGGAACATTGTTATATGGGTACTGCTGCACACATGACACACTTGATTCTGCACCAGACTTACTGGTATTTGTTGGCGCAGTACCAGCCTGACTGGTACTATTGGATGATATGCCTGCCTGAGGATAATTTGAGTACATGTTCCAATGCACATATGGGGATGGTCCTTGAGATGCATATGCTGCATTACTTGCTGCAGACAAAGTCCCGCTAGACTGGGCACTGGTTGTTGTGCAAGGCTGTGATGAGTATGATCCACTACCGTACACGCCAGACACTTGACCACCGTATGATCCTGATGAATAGCTAGGTACTCCCTGGTCTGAATACATGGAAGAAGCTTGGACACTACCTGTCTGCCCTTTGTAAGATACACCACCCTGGTGTGCATATCCAAACTGGCTTGAATAGACCACACCTCCAGACTGACCAGAGAAATCTGGTCTATAATTAGAAGTGTAGAGAGAGCTTGTTTGACTGGATGTAGAAGGAACTGTCGTACTACCCTGTGCCTGGGGGTGTTGGTAAGGGTACTGAGAATGGCTTTGCGTGCTGGCAGGGTGTGAAGGCTGGGAGCTAATCTGAGAAGTTGATGCCACTGACTGCTGAGTTACAGGAATACTAGTTGTGGATGTGGTACTGGGTTGTTGTTGTTGTTGATAATAACCATAATAGCCCTGAGTAGTACTGCCAGTGTGTCCAGAAGCAACAGGTTGAGCAGTTGAGGCAGTAGAACTAATGGTGATGCCCTCACTTACCGATGGATAGCTAGGGCCATGTGCATATGGAGGATGGCGAGCGACTCCCTGGTCATGAGTCCCAGCAGCCCCACCATGCAGTGGTGATCCTTGAGGCACACTGAGAGGACTGGTACCACTACCTGATAATGTTGGCGTTGTATGAGTCATTCCAGTCATATTATGGTAACCATAATATGGGTACTGAACATTATATCCATAATGATTAGGGTACTGACTTCCAGTCTGAGATGGTGTGTAGCTGCTGTGTTGACTGGATATAGTACTAGCAGCATGGGGGGTACTTGTAGTGTTCACACAACCTACAGATGGAACGGCTGATACGGGCACAGTAGAGCTTTGTGTAGAAGGATATCCAGTAACACCAGTAGTTGTTGGGTATGCTGCAGTTCCCTGATGTGCATAGTATTGACCAGTTGTGCCATAAGGTGCAGCAGTGACTGGAGTTTTGTAGGGTGATCCTGCACTCTGAGGAGCTGGAGAAGGTGCTGGTGAGGGTGCAGAGGGTTGAAACACTGATGCTTGACTTGAGTAGCTTGCTGTATAGCCTCCTCCACTCTGGCCACTACAAGAGGTCAGTGGATCACTATGTTCTGAGCCCAAAGGTGTAGGTCGCATGCTAATAGTATAAGAAGCACTTGGATCACTGTAACGATAACTTGGTGCTCCCGGATGAATCTGTTGATTTGCAGCTGTCATCATACCTGCAGGAATCCCAGTGCTTACACCCATACCCCCACCCTTCATATGCTGCAAGTAATCTTTCAGCTTTGGTCCGCCACCTGTGCTAGCACCAGAATCCAAATTTGAGGGCTGCCCAGGCAATATCGCTCCACCTGGATCTTTAGGTGCAACTGAGGTTCCACTAAACTTCTTTACATTTGCTGACAAAACTTTTTCTCGCTCCTCATCTTGAACACAACAAACTGATTTGACCCGAGACCCAAGTTTGTTCACCTGACCCTCTAGTTTACGATAAAATTCCTGTGCATCTTCCGCTTTTTTCAAGATGTTGAGATAGGCACTATATGATGCCAGAAGAGATGATATTGTTTCCGTTCTTTGTGCCTGAACTTGATTAGTGAGCCTCCGCGTAGTAGCATATGCAGCATTAGCTTCCGACAGAGCTTGGAGAATGTTGGTCTGAGCAGACATATTCTGTTCAAGTAGAGAGACCTGTGGAAAACAATGCCATGAAGTAAGTCAAAGAGAAGATGGCACAAATATATTTAGAGAGTCCTTAAAATAAGATACAAGTGTGGTTCAATTCAAATATATGGACTAAGTGTCATACTACAAAATCATTTTTAATATCCCTATCTCATACTGCTTATTCCAGCATTAAAAGCAGCTTTCATTTCTCTAAGTAAATGACATGGCATAAGAGAAGCATATCCCAATCATGGCCATCTCAGAAGAGAAAAATAAGAGCACAAAACAAATGAGATCAATCACAATTCCTTTGGGAGTTTAGAGAGCTAACTCTTAAAGGTAGAAAGGCTATAAGATGAGGAAAAGAAGAAAGACAGAAAAAAGGGCATTTCACAGCATCTCATTTTGAAGAAAGAAGGTATCATTACAGTCAATCCTTATGTGGCTGGTTAGAGGAGAGGAAAATAAGGTGTCAGAAACAGAAACTTTATTAGTTGGTTTTGCATTGATCTAGTAAAAACACATGAGTAAAGATTCACTTAGAAAAGATGCTTGAGATGCTTTTGGTTAATGAAGAGAAAGATCTATCTGTAGAAAAGCAAATCTACTAATAACAGCAACAGACATCAGGGTAAGAGTGATCATGCCATGATAAAGATTTGGAAGAAGGACGATAAGCCTCCACTCCAAAAAAGATAACCTCCAGTAAATGGTCAGTGCAGTTGAAGGCATCTCAGCTGGAGAGAAGAAGTACTCATCCTTAGGAAAGTTAGTAAAATAGCTAGTTAAGGATGACTAGTAAGCTCTCCTATAATGTAAGAGTTGGCATTTTGAAGGAACTGGAGTGGAAAAGTCAAGCAGGAAGTGACACAGATAAGACCATGTTCAAAAACTCCCTAAGAAGGAGAAATAGTGTATATACAGTGGTAAGGTTCTGAGATAATAAAATAGAGAGAGAGAGAGAGAGAGAGAGAGAGAGAGAGTACTGGAAGAGTAGTAATGATGATCAGGAACTTGTAGCGTTTAATCATTTGCTCCGAATCATTTAGAAGGGAAAAATACAAGGTCTTGACTCCAATAAGATCATCCTGAGATAGTCTAATCAAACTATGTGGTATACACTGAAATCCCCTGCAAAAAAAATTTCAGTGCATATATGCAAAAAGAGCAAGAAGTCAAAATTTTTACAGAAAGTGTCTATAGGAAGTGGGGCAAAAATACCTAAAACATAAAAGCAAAGGTGTAGCGAGTAAAAAAATTTTAAGTCGGGTAGCTTCAAAGCTGGGAAATACAAAATCCACAAGGCAAGCAATGCATCATTTTGTACTAAAAACACACACACACACACACACACACACAGTCTCTTGCAATGGAAATGATGGTAGAGATTATAGTCAGAAATATAGAAAGAGTAGAGGAGAGGCATCCTTCAACAGTTAGCTTCTAACCACTTCAACAGCTCCTGGTGTCAAAGATCCAGCAGAACCAATGGATTTTTTTTTTTTTTATAAGATGAAATAACCATTAAGCATTCCTATCATACTTATACTTGATCGCAGTTTCCAGTTTTAGCAAGGCAGCACCAGCAAACAGACGAAGAAAGATGCAACCACTTGCATACACAGACACAAACACACAAGGGATGGCGATGCTATTTCCTGTGAGGCGGTGTGGCATCAGGAATGGATGGGTGCAAGAAAGCGTGAATATGTATATGTGTATATGCATGTGTATGTATATGTATGTATGTATACATGCATATGTTGGTATGTTTATGTATGTACTGTGCATATATATGCATGTATGCATATATGTGTGTATGTGGGGGAATGGGTCTTTCTTCATCTGTTTCCTGGCACTACCTCACTGATGCGGGAAACAGCGATCAAGTATAATAAATATATAAATAAATAAAAATATAAGATATTTTTTCATACATATTTGCCATTTCCCATCTTAGCAAGGTAGCACTAAGAACGGAAAACTGAGCCTTAGAGTAAAAAAAAATCCTCACTTGGCCCCCTTCTCTTTTCCTTCTTTTGGAAGAGTGAAAACAGGAAGGGAGGATTTCCAGCCGCCTGCTCCCTCCCCTTTTAGTCGCCTTTTACGACACGCTAGGAATATGTGGGAAGTATTCTTTCTCCCCTATGGGGGTGGTGATGCTATTTCTTGAGGGGCGGGGTGGAGTCAGGAATGGATGGAGGAGAGCAAGTATGAATATGTACATGTGTATAAACATGAGTATGTATATATATGTATATATGTATATGTTGATATGTATATGAATGTAATGTGCATATATGTGCATGTATGTATATGTGTGTGTATGTGAATGAATGGATCTTTCTTCGTCTGTTTCCTGGCGCTACCTCGCTGACATGGGAAAGAGCGGTCAAGTATAATAAATAAAATAAATAAAAATGTGTGGAAGGAGAGAACATTATCTTGGAGAGCAAAAATGGGTATGTTTGAAGGAATAGTAGTTCCAACAAT
>JAYMFT010049276.1:0-15309 GCA_038088735.1 Panulirus argus
TAAACATCTTCAGACAGAAAAAGATGTTTATTAAACGAATGTACTAACTGTGCTTAATTTTCAATTTTTCCACTGGTGTGTCAACATTCATTTCTTCACGGTGGTGTGAAGTTTCTGCATATATATATATATATATATATATATATATATATATATATATACACCACGGGTAGGGCTCGAACCCTGTGAAAGGCCCCTCCATGCCTCGGCCACACAGAGTTTAAAAGACACTTTAATCTACCGCGGCTCCGATGGTGTGAAATATGTGTCGATGGACAGACAAATATCTATATACCACGGGTGTATATACAGGGTTCCAGACCGACCCGTGGTGTATACACATTTGTCTGTCCATCGATATATATATATATATATATATATATATATATATACACGAATATAGTGCATATGAACGCGTACCCTCCAACAGCCAGGATTCGAACCCAGGACCTTTTGCGTGGTAGTTTGAAACGCTAATGCTAGGTTATGATCGCCCCTAATAGAGAAATGACTATTCGATTACAAGTAATCGCAACTACCACGCAAAGGTCCCGGGTTCGAGTCCTCGCTGTTGGATGGCATTATGTGTTCTGTGAAAGGGCGCGTTCATATGCACTATATTCGTGTTCATATACCTCCGCGTTTGTACTGCTAGGTTTTGTAAAATGCTGTATGCTGGTAATGTGAGCCTGATGGGATCTGAACAGTGTAGACCCCGTAACACATGGATATGAGATGAAGGGTATTCGATTAGTGAAATCGAAGTCATTTTCCTATTAGGGGCGATCATAGCCGAGCGGTTAGCGTGGCTACCTACCACGCAAAGATCTCGGGTTCGAGTCCTTGCTGTTGTTGGAGGGCATTATGTTTTCTATGAAAGTGCGCGTTCAAATGCACTATATTCGTGTGTGTGTATATATATATATATATATATATATATAAGGGTGCCAAGTGAGTATTTTCCCTCTAAGACACAGTCCTCTGTTCTTTAAGCTACCTACCTCGCTAAGCGGTAAATGGCGAATACGTATGAATTTCTTTTTTCTTTTCTTACATATTCGGAATTTTCCGCGTCAGCGAGGTAGCTTCAAGAACAGATGACTGAGCCTTAGAAAAATCCTCACATGGCCCCCTTTTCTGTTCCTTCTTCTGTAAAAGTAAAAATTGGAGGGTAGGATTTCCGCATCCCGTTCCCACCCATTTAGTCGCCTTCTACGACACGCAGGGAATACGTGGGAAGTATTATTTCTTCCCTATCCCCAGGGATATTATATATATATATATATATTTCTTTTTACTCATATTGGTAGTACGGCGAACTCCGATCCAGCTACCAAGAGGGCTTGATGAAAGCCTTTGCTCTGGTGTGATTCCGGGGCTGTCACTTGCCACTCTACCCGTGCATCGTACTGTTACTTATTTCTTGCAGCAGACGTGTTCTGTGATGTCTTTTTTCTTATTTTGTGTCCTCTGTCTCGTTATAGAGTCCAGCAAGACGTCCTCTGTATCGTCAGAGTCCAGCAAAACGTCCTCTGTCTCGTTGCAGAAACCAGCAAGACGTCCTTTGACTCGTTTTTTTGTCCGTAATTCGTTTAAGTATTCTAACTGCGTCGTAACGTAAGGGTTTGGTTGGAACTGATGGGTGACTGGAGTGAGTGTTGCAGAAAAAAAAGTGATAAAATGCTTTAAAGAAAATTGTTATAATATTGAATATGGTATGGCACCCAGATCCAGGTCAGAGGGCCAAGTCTATGTCAGTTGTAATGACATAGAAATGTAAAAGTACTATAACAATATGATATTCTCACTGGATTACTGTCTCCCTGGTGTCTATATATAAGATCTTACGAACGTATGCGTAAAGAGTGAATATACTACAATACCGGTGTGCAGGGTGAGAGGAAAAACTATTGATTCAAATCATCATTCTAGATTTACGTAAAATTCTTTGCAAAAGATACGACCGGACGGAAGGGCTATCGGGAAACTTGATCACAAATAGATATCCTAGGATTCGACGTATAAGCGATTCGGTATCTCTGGACTTATTTGTTTTACCTAAAGTTGTACTTATGGTTGAGGGCTTCCTCTCCGATAATCGATCGATATCAGCGCCTCCATTCTACCTAGCTGACGGACAGCTGTCAAACTTTCGATGATTTCATATATAATCATCAATCAAAACAGCAAACCATTATTACCTTTGTATGGTATTCATACATGTAGACCATTTAGAAAAAGCCGCTAAAGTAAGCCTGAAGTCAACGAATGCGTCCAGTCGAAGCTGTACCGAGCCTTTAGTACCTGCCTGCCGAGATGAATGGTTCGGTACAGCTTCGTTCAGGCGTGTCCCAGGACTTTTGTCCGCGAGTGTACACGCTCGTCCTCTTCCCATGCTTTTTTCCAACCTGTCATTACCCATGTATCAGCGAGGATGGCAACCTTGGGGATACCTCCCATGGGTAGCTGGTGACTGGGACAGATGTCGACAGCACTGACATAATTAGCCTAATCCTGATTTTACTCTCAGTTGGTCGAGCGTCTTGTCCGGCACAAAAGGAGGCCGTGTTCGCCAGCGAGAGCAAGTCTAGGTCAGGACTCACTGGGGCTTAACCCTGAGAGTATGCGTGCGTGCGTATGTGTTTTCGTGTGTGGTTGTATATATTCATGTGTGTGTGTGTGTGTGTGTGTGTGTGTGTGTGTATTCTTGTGTGCAAATAAACTGATAGAAATGATTGCACGATTTTGCTGTGATTTGCATATCTATATCAAACTTCAGTCATATGCCAGTTCTGCACGTGAGGAAATCTTTGAAAGCAGTTTCTTTGGTGTATTTGTTGACCTTGATATTACAGAAAGAAATCTAATTGCTTGACATAAATCGCTGTTTCATTAGAGAAGATACGGTTGCCGGCTTTTGCCACCCAGACAACAAGAGGTCTTCAAAGCGAGTCGTATGCTTTGTTCAGGAAAGTAAACCTAGTATACTTAAAGGACTAATGGCATGCGCAGACCACATTATACTCGCCTGGGTTTTGCTGCAAGCATTATCACCCTGATCACTCGGTAATTCTAACTCTTTTCACACTTTGTTTATGATTATCAGAATATAATGGGATAGATCATCCATCAAGGGGAAATAATTAAAGTAATTTTGCAGTCAGGGTGATTATGGTCGGCGGGGTTTGCCAGGGAAGTGATCCCCGGATCTTTGGAGCCCTAATGATGGAGGGTGTTTGGAGGTGCTAGTACTGGAGGTGATGGTCAACACCAAGTGGTGTTTAGGTAATATGTTGTTGCTCCACACCTGACGCCTCCCCTGACTGATGCCCAGTAATAGACACATTACTTAGAGAGAGAGAGAGAGAGAGAGAGAGAGAGAGAGAGAGAGAGAGAGAGAGAGGAATTCGGCCCTAGTGTTAATGGTGGAAGGATACAAATAGTGGTTCATAATCCCCCTAGAGAGAAGGCTGGGGGTGGTCTCTCCTCCCGGCCACCAGAGAACCACACCAGCCAAGCGCCCGCCCCTCCGCCCCTCACAAACACAGAGACACAGATACACACACACCCCACCCACCCCTGGAGCCACCACACAACTCGTCCGCTTGTCACAACACTCGTACTGTAACATTACCACTAGCGGCTCAAGCACCAGTCATGTACGTACACGGGAACCCTTCTATTGATGTTGACTGAGGCTACTCGACTGCCGCTTCCTGGTCATAATGAGGGTGTGGGAGCCGGGCCCAACTAACTACCTCCCCCCCCCCTCCTCCCCTCTCCCCTTCCCCAGCCACCACAACACTCACGCTTTTTGTTGTGTGAAGAATTAGCGTAATATATCTGCATGTTCTTATGCCACTGTATCCAAAATCTCAAATAGATTTTTTTTCTCATTAACTGCACCAACAAGTCACACAAAATATGTCAAACAAAACTGTTAGAAATAAACTTTACTTGAAAATTCGATTTTTTTGGCAATATTTATTGGCTCTACATTTCTAAATTCGATCGTAATTTGCGTTAAGTAGGACGTTAGTGAGCATGCTGCGTAACGGTTGTGGCTTCTGATTGTCTAGCTGCTGGCCACAGCGTTGGCGCAGCTCCTTAATATGTCTTGCATGGTATTAGCTGTACGTGATGGTCTTGTTTTAAGAGGACATGCTTACTGTCGCACCACAAACATGCGGGAAACTGTAAATGTGGAAGGTTAGTGTCCTGACAGAGTGTTCTTCTAAAGTGTCGAAAGATTCTGACTTTGAACAACATGCATGAGGAAGATAAGGGGTACGTGCTGAAGTTTCAGGTAGGTGTGAGGATGACGGATGAGGGAGGAGCAGGAGGTGTGGAGGGCAATAGTTGGAGGAAGAGCAGGGTAGATGGAGGATGAGGGTAGGGAGGAGGACTGAGGGACATGGAGGATGACAGTGTGGAAGGTCAGGGACGTGGTGGATATGGGATGAGGAGGCAGCGGGACACGGAGATTGATGGAAGAGGAGGAAGGGAACATGGAGAACCATGGCAAGGAAGCAGAGAATATGGAGGACGAGGGTTAGTGACGTAGGCAACGTGGAGGATGAGGGGTGAAGGAGCCTTTCACGAAGCAATGTTGTCCAATCTACAGGACGTCCCATTCCTGGCTCACCGGACAACAAGGCAGCATCTCATGGTTCCTTGAAAGTTTGTTGACCTTGCCATTTTGTTACTCAATTGCACATACTGTGGAACACTTTACCTTATTTATACTTTCTGTGAGTCTCCCATCGATGGAAAAGTTTTTGCTGTGCCTCACCCGTCTGAAGAGGCCGAGTTGATGAGGGAAAGCAACGGCTGTGGCTGGAGGTGGGGAGTGACCAAGGATGGGCAGAAAGATGGAGGGAACATTGACTGTTGCATTGCGCTTAAACGTTTCCCGTTTATCTTTTGTGTTCAGATGTGGCTTACGACCTCGAAGTGAGGGAAGGAGGGTAGGGCGTTTCTAAGTGGCAGAAGCAACAGATGTGGTGGACATTATATTCCTAATGCTACTGCGTGAGGACGTAATGAGTCCTATACAACCTAATAGATATATCAATAAACTACAGCTCCGTAATAGAGCATTTAATTTTGTTCATCTTTGCCTCTATACACTTGCACTATACAGGCACTCCGCTAATTCACACGCACCCCACCTTGAGCCATAAATATAAATGAAAGCCCTAACTAACCAATCCACAACACAGTCACCCACTTTCTTGAGGAATTCAACATCAATCCTCTACACTCCGGCCGTTTTACCACGCTTCATCTTATGCAGTGGTTTCACCACCTCTTCTCGTTTCTTCAAAGCACTTGCCTCGACACTCTCGCTTCGTATGCCTCTACATCCCAAATACGTCACACCTGCCACATTCAACAGTCCTTCGAAATACTCACCCCCATTTTCTTCACTTCTTTTCTTGTTACCACTTTCCCATCTGTTCCCTTCACTAATGCTTCTATTTGTTCTCTTGTTCTCCTCACACTTTTCACTTCCTTCCAAAAATATTTTTTTTATTCTTCTTGGTGTTTGCAGATAATTCCTCACCCCGACTCTTACCTGTATTCTCTTTTTTTTTTCACCCTTTGCGCCTTCTTCTTGGCCTCTTTGCGACTCCTCTTGTACATCTCCCGATAACTCGCACTCCTTCCCTGAAGTTAACACCAATACACCTGTTTTTTCTCTTACGCTAAGGATTCAGCTTCTTTATCCCGCCACTTACTACCCTTTCTCACACGCCCACATCCCAACTACTTTTCTCTGACATGTAACCCCTGCTTCTCTTGATACCTCTAATTCTTCTTTCATCCCCATAGTTCCATTTAATCTTTTCACATTTAACCTTCTACCATTCTTCACCCAACCCCTACAGGTATCTCCTCATACAAGCCTTTTTCAGCAATCTCACTCACTTAAACCACTCTCTTCCCACCTAGTATCATTTTCATTTTTCCTATACCTTGTACAAACGTTCATAATCGCTCCCACGAAGAGGTGGTCAGATATGCCACTACCTGCAGTTACATTCAGAAGGTTTTTTGGTACCATCTTTGTTGCTCTTCTCTGGACCCCTCTTTTCTATTTTTTTTTTTGTGCTAATCTAAATGTGGTGACCAAACCTGAGAAGCATACTCAGTTCTGGCCTAATGTAATGAGCGAGCAACTTTCTGCATATTTCCTTATCTATATGCTTGAATGCTATAGTATCATGTCAGTTGAAAGTTTGCTTCCTTTCTCGCTCCTCAGAGATGGGACTATAGGCGCGGTTACACGATTAATATTGTAGAGCTATATTACTCAGTAACCCCATTTCTCAATATTGCCGGCCATAAATGATCGACATCGAGCAAGTATTACTACGCACTGATCAATTTTGCTAGCCACATGTCGGAATGGAAACGCGTGTAGACGGGTGTTGACGTGTGGTTTGGACATGATGGAAAATAGGACAGTATTGCCGGGTTAAGTGTTGCTATAGGCGTCAGTACAGTCTGCGCCAGAGACAGTGTGTGTGTGTGTGTGTGTGTGTGTGTGTGTGCTAAGATTTGTGTCACCACATTATGGCTAGTACAGTTGCCCCTACGCCGTGGAGTAATGAAAAGACTTTAGGCTTCATCAACAGTAATTCAGTGCCATTCAGAAACATGGGACTTTCGTCGTCCCAAGTATCGCGACAATAACTCCTGCCCGCGTATTTGTATCATTTCTTTTTTTTTGACCAATAAGATTACAAAGCCCCTCAAAGTCACTTTGAGGCATTCTTGTAAGAATTCTGAAATTCTGTCTAATTGTAATTCTCCACTCAGAGCTGCATTAGACACTCGTTTTACTCACATTCTTCTCTTCTCCATTTTTTGTTTTTATGAATCGTAATACAGGCGGCAGCTGCAGTTACAAGATCCATTTTCAGGAGCACAACCTTCACAGGCTCCCCCTGGAGACGGCTGCTCATGTATACAGGATGGTCGCGTTGCTTCGAATTGCTCCACATTGACGACAACATCGCAGCAATCATGCTCAGTCATGGCAATATTTTCCTCGTCAATATTTCAAAGGGCAGTGTTGCCTGATGTTGCTCGGTTTATATTGCTCGTGTAACTGCGCCTTATGGTGACGGATGTCTCCCACAGTCCCTCCCACAAACATAGTCTTGCAGCTTATATCCTGCTAAATGCTATTCATGCTGAGGTTTTCTGTCCCAGTATCCCACCTTGATTACCCTCTATGTACTTGGGTGGAATTTCATCAACTATGTATCTAACCAACCTGTAACCTATTAAGGTTTTGTAGCTGGATGCACTCCTCGCTGTGTGTGTGTGTGTTCAATTCGTATGTTACTGGGAGAAAGTTTTGCTCTCGTAATTACCTATTTGTGCTGTACGGGGGATGGAGTTTTACACTCGTGAGGCCCCTTTTCTTGAACAAGTGTGTATGTGTGTTTTGTGATATGTGATATACCTGTCTATCAGACCAGCTCAAACGAGAGGACGAACAACTTGATTGGTTATGCACTTGCTGCCTGTGTAGGACTCGAACACTGGCCCCTGAGCTGCATAGGTTGTGACAATAACTGCGACACCACATTGCGTTTTTGTGGAGGTAGATAGTTAAGGACATTGATATACTGCAAAACCCAAGAGAGATACGGTATGAAATTTGTCTTGAAAACAATACTTTTTTTTTCTAAGAAAGTCACATGCAAAAAGAAAAGTATTCCAACGCAGGTGTATAAAAAGTATATAAAAATCATTTATAAAGTATATAAAAAACAAGATACGTCGTTCGTTTCAATATCAATGAAACAATATCACTTTTCATGAAAGGATTTACATTGCTGGTGGTATACAGAGGACAACGTCAGAATGACATTTCGTGTAACCGAGCGAGTTTTTCTGTGTTTACATCAGTGTCCCAATATGCTCGTTCGCATGTGAGCAGCGGGACTGTTGGATCATGCATGACGCATCTTTAGTGAGAAACTTTCATATTGTATTAAAAATGTTTCCTGTATTTTCCAAGAGTGAAAGGGGACCATTGGTCTGTCTAACTGCTCGTTAAGTCGTATATAAGTACCTCAAACAGAGCCTGATTTAACAAAACAGGTTTATCGCCTTTCGAGACAACGACTTGATTGAATTTCGAAATATCAAAAGTCTGGCCTGAACTGTTGTTCCTCGAAAGTTAAACAACAGCTTTACTAACAACTTTACACTATGTTTATCTTGACGTACCTCTTGTTTATCATCTGTTTTCTAGCTTACACGACATCGAGTAACTCCTCAGAGTTTCAGCAATTTGCAAGTTGAAATACAAAGAATTGAGGCATATAAACTCCATGACCATTAAAAAGAAAGCTTTCAGTAGTTGCATGTGACAAGACACATTCACACTAACACGCCGAGAGTAAATTATCTCTAAATTACATATAACACCACCTTCAGTCTCAGTAATATCCCGTTTTCTTTAAGTTTAGTGGTTTGTGAAGGATATTGAAACATGTCTCAACTATTTGCCCTTGGTCATCGCTACATAAGTATACTGTAAGAATTCACCGTTCTCATATATCTTGTAAATACAATGGGCTAATTCCAGCGTAGCTGGATAAGGAATTTTCTTAAAGTGAATATGATAAGTTGCCGTAACACCGGCACGCACGATGAAACTAAACAGGAGACGACAAACCCTACCTGGGCGCCATCTTTCCATAGACACATAAACTATATAGGCTTTGCGCCACAGAGGGATTGTCCTTTTTTTAAGTTTCATTTCTTTATTTCATGCTTCTCGTATTCTTCCAAGCTTTCATTACTTCAGGAGGAGCCCGAGGGACCGGGTTGTTGTGGTCAGAGATTTCGGAAAAATCACTTGCATAGTGGAACTGTATTGTTTATGCGTGAAGTATTGTGTCTATATACGGTTGACAGTGTTCAAAATTATGAAAGGTTTAGACATTCTTGATACAAGCAACTGTAAGAATAGTGTGGTTTTATTCGCAGTATTGGCTACAAACTCGTAAGCTTGATATTTATTTCGAATGAAGCAAAGAAATTTTTCCTCAAGATTGTCACATGGGATGACTTTCTAACAAGTGAAGTAAAGATGCTCCATAGATAAGCTGGAAAATAAGACTTTAAATAATTTGCTTGAAGTCCACGACAGACTTGTGCGCCTCATTAGTAGCATGTAAAGTCTGTTTCTCCATGAGACTTCACTTCTTAACTCTCACCTCATTCAGCTCCAAGTTTCTGGCCTCATTCGTTCTCACAAACAACCTTGAAAGTACCCCAGTGGTCTGCTACTGCTTGCATTCCTTGGTGAAGTAATCCTTGATTTGAAAACATCAGTACCTACGTACAACAGTGAAATGATATCTTTTGAGCCATTGACATTTTTGTCACGATATTGTTTGACGTAGTATCTAAGTAATAAACAAAATGAATACGAAGCGAGTTTGGGGGCAGAACCAGGAGGCGCCGTTATGACTATAATGCAATGAACAACATAAGATACTTGTATATAACAGCAGTAAGATAACATTGAAAACATAATACTTATAATGGGACACTGAAGTTAGTATCGTTCTACAAGTGCTTAAGTGTTTAGAGATAAAGTGATGGTTTGGTGTGAAGACAATAGCAACAGCTTCTACCGGCCGCAGGCGACTGCTGGACAGACGGAGTGACGGACGGACACACGGCAGTGACTGAGGTATGAAAATTATTATGGAATTAAGGATGAACTTTTAGGAGATTTGATGAACATGTTCATAGGTTTTGAGATTTTTTTTTAAATTTAGAGGACGTTAGTTTCTAAAATCGGCCGAAACTACTTGACAGAACGGCTCGTTATTTATAAATATCTCCGAGAAGCGTTTTAAAGTAATCATTTACGATCCTTGTACCATTTATTTAATTCATTTTTGTAGGGGGTGGAGGTTGTGGTCTTGCCTTTTTGAGGAAATGTTGCTGTCATCGAGACTTGCAGTTTACGGTAATAAGGAACTTTTCTTACGCCATTTTATGAATCGGTCGACTTTCCATACAAAAGATCTGTTGCAATCATGGAGATTTTTATAAACATCTTTTGATCATAAGGGAGAATTCCTTGAGTTTGCTGTACAGCTTGAATAACAAGCTGGGGGCATCATTGGCTTTTGCCCGGGAACATGTTATAATCGTTTCGGGAAATTTCAAACGTCGAGTCCACTTTCGAAGTGTGTGTTAGCGTTTTATTGTTGGCCATGTTTTCGTTATCATTGTTTTATGAGTAAGTTAACAAGCATCAGTAATCACGTGAGACAATATTAACACTAGACAGAACGTTTTATCTTTTTGAAATGTTTGTTTTGATTATTTTTATCATGGTTTCAGTGTTGTGCTTTTTATTAGCAAATTATCTTATGTTTTGAGTTTTGGACAGTTTTAGTTTGCAGATATTTGACAGGAACAGGTTTACCTCTGCACGTGATGGTCAGCTTTCGTAAGTATCCCCCAAAATAGCTAAGCTGCGTATTTTCTCTGTGGTCGTTCACTGGTAGGGTCTTGGTGGTTTATCTAAACCCTCTACTTGCCGTTGGGTTACATTGAATTAGGGTGTGTTTAGGGGGTCTGGGAGGGAGAACCATTTCCTATGGGGAGGTTAGGTCAAGTTGGTTGGTGTGAGGGGTTTCATTGCCACATTTTCCACAAAGTGTTTTGTAGTTTTCATGATATTCTCTTACTTTAGATTTAGTGGATCTGTCTTACTGAACAAAAGTTGTTGTAATCTAGAGATTCCTACTTATCTTTTGTCGGAAGCTGGAATAAAGAACTTTTATATTCTAAGCTGCATCGATCTTCGCTGGCCTTTCCAGTGAATTTTGAAATGATTTTTTCCAGACATCAGATCTGGTATTTGTAGGAATCTCGCTGATTACAGCTTAAGAGGGCAATTAACCCACATATAAATTAGTGCTAGTACACTAACTCATCAAAGTTACCATTTTTGAAGTCGTAGTGTTTTGAAGTTTCATAAGGAAATGCAAGTCTAGTTGGTGTCGTTTCATCTTGAAAAGTGATTTCTCGTATGTCATCGAAATATATGAAAAATGAAAGAAACATGGTAATAGCAGAATTTAAGGAGGTCACATTGTCAACTTTAGAATACTTACGAAACTCCTATCGTGATAGTGAACACAAATTATACTAAAAGGCTGTAGAATAACTTGTATTTCTTTCCGATAATAAGTCAGTAACTTGTAAAGTGGATGAGGGAAAATGTGGGGTTTAGTCATGTGAAACGTTGAGAATCTTGTATAGAAACTGTACGGTATGCAAACCTCGCCAATCTTTCCCTGGGAACCTAATTTACATTTTAATTTACATTTTCCGTCGTGGAAAGTACAGCTTGTCCTTCATATTGACTACGCTAAGACTTTTTTGTTATTCCTCATTGGAAGCCTCAGGAAAAATTTTTTATCTGTAACTTTTGTTAATTTTTTGAGGAGAAATTTCTGGGGAACATCTTTACGCTTACGCTTTTACCTCCATTGATGAAAATTAGGTCTTGCAGTTTGTTTTCAACATGAAATTAATTCTGACGTTTCCATTTAAATGTGAAGTATTTTTTTCTCTCTTAGATGTGGTTGGGTTTGATATAGAAATGAAATCAGCACAAAATTACCTACGTAACCAAATTTCTGGTAACCTAACACAACTTAGCTAATGTAACTTAGGTAAAGAGAAAATATTCAGATTTCATTGCTAATGTTGGAAATTATTCTCTAGTGAAACAAACAGTTTGATGTGATTTTCATGAATATATAAGTAAATAAATAAAGATGCGCCCAAGAGCTACACACCTTGTCATTAGTTTGCTGCCAGGTGGTAGAGTAAATATGATAATGGCAAAGATTGCCCATTAGCCGTAATGACGGTAAATAAGGACCTTGTTTCCGCTGCGGGTCAATGATCTCTCACCATTATAAACCAGTGGACTGGGACAAGTAATCGTTTCTCAACTTATCAAACACTTGAGTCAGTAATATTATCTACCCTTACAGTGCTCTGCGA
Source organism: Panulirus argus (assembly GCA_038088735.1). Lineage (NCBI taxonomy): Eukaryota > Metazoa > Arthropoda > Malacostraca > Decapoda > Palinuridae > Panulirus > Panulirus argus. Next base: position 12,070 of record JAYMFT010049276.1, read on the forward strand.
TACAGTGATCGCCCACATGCACATCACAACAGGGAATAATAAGCCATGTAAGTGGTGGTAGACTACTCAGTAAACATTTACGAAAAACTAGTTTCATAAGCATATGTTTGGGTTTCTCGCTGTATACCACTACAACGTTATAGACATGAGAAAAATAGTTTATATACGCTAAAAGTAATTTTGATTAGATTTATTATGCACAATCAATCCTCCCTGTTGTAGTTTACAATATTTTTTTTATATAAATTTTCTCTCTAAAAGTTTCAACGCGTCACTTGTTTGCTGTATCATGTCTTTTTTCCGAGCAGTCGACGCATTAAATTTTAGGATATAACTTTAGACTAATTTTATGGGTAATGAAGTTCATGTATCTTAAAATAAGGTATGGAAAAACTGTTTTAAAATCTCTATTTAGTCCTTTTTTTGTTGAGGAACAGTGCGTACTGATACTTATAAGACTTTGGCTTTCATAACCAATTGTAGCATGGCTCTCGTTTGTGCTGGTTGTGATTGGAACCTTCTTGAATTCAGTCAACGTTCTGCGAACGGTGTAAGACATGTCTACACTCTTATGGGTCACAGTCCGATACTGTCAACCACCATGTGTGCGAGGTGTCAGAGTGAAGTAAAATCATACGCAAAACATGGATTCTTTTTTAGATACAGCAAAGCGCGAAGAGACAGGAGGAACAAAGTAATTAATCAAGTTTGTATCGTTTTTATTGATGTAGCTGTTGTGATCTATTTTTGAAATGTCTCTCTTGTCTGCTTAGAATAGTTCTCTCTCTGTATTTGGTCTTAACATCCCAGGAAAACGTTTTACATGTCTTACGTGAATTAAGGATCTCAGAAATGACTGTGATCAAGTGGTATAACTTCTGTCGAGATATATTGGTGTATAATTGTGAGTAAGGATAGGTATGGAAAATTTGGTACTATTGGTGAAAATAACTAAGTTAAAGTTGGCAAATACCTGCAGAGTTATATCCCGTTATATCTTATTACAGATGATAACCAGTTGTTGAGGACCTTCATTACATATTGTTTGTTTTTCATCTTATACTGATATAATTTTTAGGAGTGCCTACTCCTGTTCAACTAACAGAAAACTGGTCATGTGAAAATCAGTGTTCAAAACTTTTAGATATAGCTCGGCAACTTTCAGACTTTAACCTTGAAATTTGTTAATTAACGTTGCAAAACATAGACGTATTGGAAACTGTAGCCTTTTGAATTTGAATGGTTGATGTTAGGGCAGTAAAATCTTTGGTATAAAACATCATCATCTGCAAAATTGCCAATACTAATAGTAGCCTAGTCGCATCAATTGTTTCGCTGCTAATCTAGTAACATCAAGATTTCTTAACATTATTGGAGCAACTCTTTTCTGTGAGAATTATGAGCTGGCATGCCAGAAGGTTGTAAATGAAATTAAAAACTTTGCAGGATTGTTCACGGCTTGATCAGAATCTAGAATGGACTAGAGTCATGCTATTTTATAACCTTTTCTTCTTCAGGAAATGTCTTGATCAGGTGAAAATTAATTTCAAGGACCATAACATTTCTTGGAGAAAGAATTAACCTTTCACATAACCAGCTGATATTGCTAAAATTCATATTCAAACTGGGATCTTCAACAGTTTCAAAATTTTGCCATTTCCAATATGCAAAAGAAGATAAGCAGACTCGTCAGCATCATTATCACCACCAAGTTGCACTCTCATATGAATTTTTAGATAAATCATTTCAACATGATTGCAGAGGTAGGAAGCTTTTAAAGTTGCATTAAACTCACCTGCTCTTGATCGTCTTGTATAACAGGAAGAGTTTAATGAAAAAGTATCGAAAGAAGTAAGGCTAAACCTCCAAAGCGTCATTGTTTCTTAGATCTTATAAGCATTTTGTTTAAAGCTTCAGAAGAATGCTGGTAAGATATTGTGCATTCTTCTCATACAATCATTTTGTATTCTTATAAAACTTTTGCAAAGCCTGATCTTTTGGAAATATTTCACACAGAATCAGCACAGTGAGCTCAGTTAATTGGTGACTTTATAAAACAAAAACAATGAGTTCTTCCCCCATGTAATAAAGTTACAGCTATTCCACAAGTTGCAATTGCAGTTGCTTTTACTATATATCCAAATGATCTAAGTCTTGCTAAGATAAGATTAATAAAAGATTTATTCCTATTCCACCGGGGAAATCAAGAAAAAGAACGTTACACTGAGTATCTGATACCATATCAAAAGTTCTTTAATAAGATAATTTTTGATCGATTGTAAGATTTTTTCATTTTGTTCGACAAAGTTTCCCTTTTTTGTAAGAAGTTTCTCATAAATATTCATATGATGCGGAATATATTTATAATCTGAATGGTGAAGGAAGTCCAAAATCTTTAAGAAATGTTCCATTGAATTTTGGCTTTATCTTTTAATTTGATAAGCGCGTCGTTGAAAACAGCTTCATTTTATTTAAAATTAGGATGGTATTTTCTCTCCTTGTAGAAAATGTCTTCAGCCGTATTTTCTTTATATGTTTCCCATCATTAGTAGATTAGACAATAGAATTTTAACCAACACAACAGGAAATAAATCTAATAATCCTAAAACAGTTCTTCTTTAAGTCATTCACGTTCAGTTTCGTTAAGATTTCTAAATCATTAAAAGAAGTTGGCCCTTATAATTTTTCAAAGAAAATCCTGGAAACAAAACATTCAGGATTATTAGGATGAATAGTATAGACTCTTCCTATAGCATCACATAATTTGATGCTTGGATAGTTTTGATCTTTATTACTTTGTACCCTTCTTTAACAGAACTTATTACTTATGTTCCAAGTGTAGTGTGTAGGTGTTTATCTTACAATAGAGTTATATTTTGGTAAAATTATCGTCTTTACGCATTAAAAAAAAAAAAAAGAATTGCTGTTTGTTTTTGAAGGTTGATCTAATATTTGAAGCAGATTATCTGATATATTGTCTTTGACCACTTTCTTAATGAACATTTAAATTTTCATCAGCTAGGAACTTTTATCAATTGGAAATAAAAATGTTTTTCAGATAGCTTAACCCTTAAAGCGCGGGTGTCCACAATAGTGGACAAGGCTCCTTTTTCTTTTTTCTTCTTAATTAACGCACCGTCAAATTTGATTAGTTTGTTCTCAGGTCCAGTAAGCATGTCGTTTTCTTTCAAACAATACCCACCCACGCTCCCTAGACTTTTCAGTGGTCAGTCTACGGCT
>JAYMFT010049287.1:0-17500 GCA_038088735.1 Panulirus argus
TCTCTCTCTCTCTCTCTCTCTCTCTCTCTCTCTCTCTCTCTCTCTCTCTCTCTCTCTCTGTCTCTCTCTCTCTCTCCCTAAATATATATATATATATATATATATGATATCAGATATCGACAGAGAATAGAAAGCAGAGTCAGATGTTCCGCAGATGCATCTCTGGCGTGAGCAAAAGAAAAACACAGATGCGATCCCATTATAATCAGAGAGAAAGGCGTAAGGAACTCGCAGAACAACATACTGATGGACAGAAGTGAACTGGATTGGAATTTGGCGACGGTAAATATCAACAGACTTCGATGGAACCTTACAAAAGCCCTGACTGTGAAAGGTTATGGAGAGGGAAGCCCTCAGAGATCTGGGAGATCCCCATGAATGAGAGAGACTAGAATTCACGGAGCACATTGATAACATAACCTCATCGAGCCAAGTTATGAATGGTATGGTGATGAGGGCCTTCACCCGTCCGAGACGCAGAAAACTAATGCTCAACTTATGCATAAGAAACATAATTGAGTACTGCTGTGTCGTATGGTCACCAACCACACATGTAACAGTGAACAAGTTCTGGGAGAATTCAAAAGACATTTTACGCGCAAAATCGAAGGTTTTGGACACGTGTACTACCTTGAGAGATTAAGGGTTCTCGAACTTCAGAACGTAGAATGAAGACGAGAAAGATATACACATGGTATTCTAAGCATGACAATAAGATTAGAGGATAAAAGGACAAGGAAGGTTTTAAAAATCTCTCAACATGGAAAAGATAGTTGCTTAGATTTCAATATTTTCACGGAAAACTACCTAGATTGATATCAAACAAAAGTATAAGAGACCTCAGACTGTAAGGTGAAAAGACTATTCAATAAAGTATAGAAGCATTTAAAAGAATCCTTGATAAATGGTTAAGAAAAAGTTCCAGCCGAATTCAGGAGTGACAGTTATGGTATCTGTGTGAAGGCAGAGAGAAAGTGCATTATCAGTCAAGCAAGACGTGCGGTGAGTGCTTCAAGCTATCCCTGGGTATTGGCAAAAATCTCGTCATAGGTATGTAGTAGATACTCTGTCTCTCTGTTTGTTTGTCTCTCTCTTTCTCTGTATCTGTCTCTCTGTCTCTTCTTTGTGTTCGTTCCCACGTCCGTATGTGAGTGTGGGTTTAGGCAGCTTTGTCATAGTCCTAATGGTATGTATAAATGTATATCCTTGTATATTCTACAGTATATGTATACGTGTATGATTTCCAATGCCTTTTTTTTATCATTTTCGCTGCGATTGTACTCTGTGAGGGGCTCCGGCGCCGCATTTGCTTGCAGTGAGTTGTCCGCTTGCTTGTGTGTCATGCATCGTGGTGTGCGTGGTCGAAGCTGTATGGAGTATCAGGCAGTACCAAGCTACGGTACAACTACCCAGCTATCTTTCTTAGTAGGTCTACACTCTACTGCTCTTGTTGTCCGTAAAGGACAGAATCATACAGTCAGGTAGTCAGAGAGATAGATTAAAAGACACAGACACAAAGGACAGAATCATACAATCAGTCAGAGAGATAGAGAAAAAGACAGACCCAGACACACACAGACACACATACAAACAGAAAGATGTATAGAGAACCCGTCCCCAGACGCCCCCAGGAAGAGCTATGTCAGCTGGATTAATGAGGTGTCTGAACCCCTCCCCGAAATAACAATTGGTCAATGAAGGTCGGTTTAATGGAAGACGCTCTCCTCATCGCCTCTGTACATAAACACGGGAGTTAAGTGGCCCTTGTGCCTCCCACCCGGCTCACGCCCGCCACCAATTGAGCTGTTGATAAGCCTCAATAGTTCCGTTGTTACGGAGCTTGTTATGATCCCGGAGCTCGGCTGCGATGGCTGTAAGCGAATAAGAGAACCTCACTTCCAGATAAAGAAAAAAGAAATGTGTAAAAGTACGTGGGGCTTACATGGCGAGTCTGTTTATTCTATCAAGTGCAGAAGGACATAGTGATTTGGACTTGAAGCTGAGGACTGGGACGAATCCCTGGTAGGATTTGATATTGAGGAGTTCCCGCGTAATGTATGTATATTAGAGTACGTCCTAGTTTCTTAAGAGTTGGGAATGAAGTGTCTAGGACGAGGTGTTGCCAGTGGCGTTGCATGTAAAGTAGTATTATCAAAGAATTTAGGCTTGCAGTATGAGAGTGATTCTGTGGAACAGAGGGGCTGTTTATGATGCATACTTTGTCATTTGGAAGAGGAAGTAGAAAGGCACAGATTTATAGTCATATGATGCAGAAAATACGTGGAGGCGGAGAGGGGGAGGGGGTTATGGAAGCCTTCCCTGAACACCTGCACCTTAGTTTATGATCCATACGATCATATGATAAAGAGATTATTCCACTCGTGTAAATGTTAATTCCAAAGAAAATGATTTACTAGCACAATAAAAGTTACACGAGACTGAAGCACAGCGTTTCCCCATGATTTTACGAGCACTGTCTCTGATGTCACTGGCACCAACAGCACTCTGGTACAGACATAAAAAAAAAGAAGAGCAAAAGAATAAACCAATCCATTTGTATTTATTGTATATTTCATCATTAACTGATCGAGGGTAATGTATTACACTCTGTTGAACCTTGGGTGGGATTAAAGTTTTATATATATGAAATGGAGACACACTTTTTCGGCTATGTATTGGGCCTCGCCCATCCCAACTGCATATATCAAGACCCTTACTGCCCACGATGTGACTGTCACAAGGCACTAAACGCTTATTGCTTCGTTGCACCGCATTCGTCTCATGTAGACATACACACGCAGCATCACTACACTTTATGACCTGGCTTCTTTCTCATATATATATATATATATATATATATATATATATATATATATATATATATATATGGTTTTCTGCTAGGCTGTTGACATCTTCAAAGCACTGAACAGGATTTGGCATTAATCTTTGATTTCTTCGGCCACTCTCTGTTCTGTAATGTACGGCTTCCTTTCTACCTGATCCATAACGGCTGGCCCTGATGGAGCGACTTTTTCTTTATCCTGTCAACAGTGTAGTCCCTTAAATAACAATATCCTTCTCTCTAACTTATAATCTCCTCTATGGAATATTGCTCGCATATCTGGGAAGAATTTTCTACCACATTTCATTTAGCCAGAGTGGAATCATAATCCTTCCTCCTAATCAACTCTTCCGCCAGTACCTCTCTGTAACTAACTATCCCTTTCCATCCACCGCTATGTTGTCCCCACTTTCTCTGTTTTCAGGGTATTATTTTTGCATCAGGTCTCAGGAGTTGTCTGTATGGGTTCAATTTATAACTGGTTTCACCTCGTGATATCCCCAAAGGTTTTAACTGAACTTGTTTCTCTTCTTCGTTCTTCCCTTTCCCCATATCCCCTCCATTTCTCCTCTTCTCCTCCTGTTCCTCCTCCTCCTCCTCCTCCTCCTCTCCCTCATTTCTGCTTCCTCTCACCAGGTCTTTCCTCCTGGCACTGACCATGTATTAAAAATCTATACGTTCTGGTCTCTCAGGTCCCGTGGGTGACGTCTCCGCGGATCATCACAGTGCTAACCCAGGCCTTTTCCCCTCAGGGTGGTAATCTCAGCGTAGAAAGAGGGGTGGATCGCCCTCTTTGTATCGGGTAGTTGCGCATTCCGCCTCGGCAAGGAGGGCAGTCGGCTGGCCTTGTATAACATAGCTCTTGGGATGTATTTGGCATGTCGTACACGGGTCTCAATTTTTGATAGCGTTTTGTGAGAGGGATGAGTGGTGATGCGGTGGACGCGGCAGAGGTGCGAGTGGGATGAATGGGTGGCTGAGCTTAGCAGCGGGATGAAAGGAGTGGTTCAGAGTGTCTGATTAGGACGAGGAGATTGCTGAGTATGTGAGTGGGATGAAGGTACGGTTGTGTACTGGTGAGCACAGCGGACGACATGGCTGAGTATGGGAGTGGGTTGGTGTGTGAGTTTTGTGTGCTTGTTTACAGGGCTAAAGGGATAGATAGTTGAGACTCCGTGTGGGATGAAGAGGGAATGACTAAGGGTGTTTATGGATGAATGGAAAAGGCTGTGAATAGGTGTGGGAGTCGGATGAATAGGATGTGTGAATGTGTTTAGTGTAGTGAGGAATAGATGAGTTTATAAGGGCGTGTTTGTGATCCCGTTGCATGGGTAGGTTGAGCGAGACGTATGTTTGTTGCAGGGGTGAACTTTTGAATGAGTATATTTATTAAAGTGGTGAAAGGCCTGATTGGATATCTGGTGGGTCCGTGGTCAGGGATAGTTAGATGCGTTTATAATGGGGTGAAAAGTTTGCTGAATATACCTTGGTTCGTGGCTTGAAGGGATAGATGAATGTGTGGTTCTGGTGGGTAAAGGAATGACTGGATGTTATGATCGGTGACAGGGAGGGACGACCAAGCCACCTCAGTGTCAGTGGCAAGAACGTGAGGCTGAAGTTTCTGAAGAAGGAGATGAAATGACGCTTAAAGGTTGTGTTAGTGAGATGAAGAGCACAGATGAAGGGATGACTTAATTGTACTTTTGGGATGAAGGTTTAACATGCCTCTGGGATCCCAAAGGGGACAGGGACTATGTTCAACATGGAACGGATGTAGAACGCATATAGGGGCCGGGTTTGGATTGTACGTACGGATTGGGTATGGACTGGAAGCAGTACCAGGCGGCGGGGGCGAGGGGGGGGGGGTTACAGGGATAGGGGAGGGGCTGCCGAGTTCATGATAGTGTAACAGGACGACTGAGGGACCTTGTGAATGGGTTTAAGGAATACGCCGAGACCTGCAGGAGGGCTGAGGAGGTGACAGTGTTGGTGACTGTGGTGGTGATATGGATGCGTCAGTGTAATTACTCGTATATAATTACCTATTTTTAGATCAAGGGGAGGAAGGAAATTCTACATGTACGGTTACATACCTTGCACTTTTTCCGCTCTCGTACATTCTATTTAATATTTCGCGAACTGTTCACCGAGGACGAGAAGGACGAGGAAGAGGAAGAAGAGGAAGAAGAGGAAGAGGCCCCACCGGCTCTTGCGGTCCCTCGGGCAGGACTGCGGCTCGCCTCCTGACCACATCGGCACTTGGCATGCTGGTCACTGGAACTCTAATCTACACTAATGTTCCCCAATAACGGCTCCAATAAATTTAATTTACGCTGATGGACAGGCCTAGCCGCTCTCTCTTAGGGGGGAAGATGTTGGGGGAGGGAGAAGGGGGCAATGGAGAGGTTCAGGGGGGAGAGTTAAATGCTACTAAATGGCGTAAGTCGCATGGTGTTGACATTTTGCTTAGCGAAGTTTTGTGTTTTTTTTAACCGCTTGTTCGTGTTATGTAAGAAATATGAGGCCTCTGTCCGTAGTACTCCTCCTTCGTAGAGTAAACCCAGAGAGCATTTTGCCCTTAAAGCCTCCAATGGATGAATGAATATCCGTTCTTTAGTTTGCCCAACACCCGACGATGGTGTCATGGAAGTGCTTTTAAATGTCCACATCCATACAACAGCGCCCTGTCCCTCACCTCAGATACCAGAGGGGAAATGCCTGGGGTGCATCTCCCCTCACTTCCCCTCCTTGTGTCCGAGCGTCCGCCCTCCCTAGTGACCGATTCCCTACATTTTTGAAGCATTAGTGTCCATTTCCAGCCCTTCGTCATCCTGTTGGTTGATATATTCCCGTTTTATCCTCCCCTTCCGTAATCCTCTGGGCTGGGTTGGGTTATCTGTCTCCTGGTGACGAGTGCGGACGCTGAGAGAGAGAGAGAGAGAGAGAGAGAGAGAGAGAGAGAGAGCAGCAGCAGCAGCTGCTGTTGCGTCCTCAGCAGGAGATGCAGCAGCTGCAGCTGCAACAGTAGATGAAGTGTTTGTAACAGAAACGGTAGATGCTGTTGCAACAGTAGCAAAAACAGTAGCAATTACAGAAGCACTCGTAGTAGAGTTGACAGAGGCAGTAGCGATAACAGTAACTGTAGGAGAAGAAGCAGTAAACTCATCAGCACCAACAGTAGTCACGGTAAAAGCTTCAACAGGAGCTGGGACAGCAGCAGTAACAGCAACGGCAATAGAACGTGATGGTCTATGGTTGTGGAATTGCATACAAATGATAGGGGTGATGTGCGCATCTAGTATTTCCTTCCTCTAAGAATATCACCAAAAGGTAACTTTTGTGATAATAGTTGTATCATTATTCTTTTGTCGTTTAGTTTAGAGCACTTTTCCTTATTCCTTTTATCATAAACACCTTTTTGATTTTCATCCGTGATTATTTCCTCACTCTTCACGTTTCCCACTGTTAATTACCTCTGTTTAAGAGCATTGTTCAGTTTCTTAATTCTGCTGATTAGTTTCCCCTTCCGTTCCCCCTCGCCATTTCCCATTTTGTCTTCGTTCCCTGGTTCTCGTCTTGCCCCTCTCCCTGGTCATCGTGTCCCCTCATCCTCCCTTGTCCCGTGTCACCGTCCTGACACATGGTCCCTCAACGATCTGACCCTCTCCTTCAGAGTGTGGTAACTCATTCTATGACCCTGACACTCCTCGGCTCTTACTTCCTGACTTCCCTTGCCCCTCATTACTCTCTCTCTATACCTTCTTTACTGACCCTGACCTTCCTCATCCCTCATTTCTCCTGACCCCTTTCTACAAACCCTTGGCCTTTGCTACTCATTAATCTCGTCCTTCCTCACTAGCCTTGATCCTTTCACCATTCTTCCCCACAAAACAGCACTCGCTCGCCCACCGTCTCTCTTCACGACGAATTATTCATCTCAAACTACTGCCTCACCCTTAACAACTGCGCCCATCATTTTTCTATCACTCGTGCTTACGCCAGTTGATTCCAAGAACCTCTATAAATGTCTCAACATTCCTCGGCCTCTCGCTACTTTTCCTCCGTCGCTTCTCCAATCTTCCCTTCATGCTCCTCATCCGTCACTAATTGCCCCTTCACTCCTGCCCATCCCATTTTGTCGGTCGAACCTCACAGTCCGCTACTCCTCATCCTTCAATACTCTCCTCCACCCCTCACTACTCCTGACCTCCTCACTGACCCGGTTCACTCCTCACTACCCTGACCCTCCTCGCCCCTCACTACCCCTGACCAGTGGACAAAGTGGTTGGCAAATCCAATAAGCAAGTCCTTTCCTTGGTGGCCGTGGGTCCTAACAGCCCCTAAAACACTCGTCCGCCAAGAGACTACAAAGTGGGGGCCCGGGCGTAAACGGCACAATGCTGAGAGTTCCTGAGGGCCCGCTGAGAGTCGCCCAAGAGGGCCCCGAGACTCTCTCCCACTGCTCCCCACCTCACCCCCTGCAGCCCCATTTACCCTCCCCTTACCACCCCATCTCCCCCACCTCAACCTCTTTCCCTCCTTCGGGTTTATCGTTTCTTTGTGGCCGCAATGTGGTCTTAGAGCCGCTTTCAGGAGCTTTCTGCCAGTGTTCTTCCCTGCCAGAGCCGAGCGGTAGATGCCGCTCTGATAGTGATTAACAGAGGGAGGGAGGGAACCTGCCACCCCGTCTGTGGGCCTGCTTAGAGGGAGGGCCAGATGCTTGCCTGAGTTTTTGTCTTTTTTTTTTTCGAGGTGGAGGGGTGAGAAGGGCCGTGTATCTAAGGGGGAGGAAAAAAGAAAAGAGATTTATGGTATTTATTCATTTATCAGCGTTTATCTTTGTTCATTTCCTGTCCCATCGTGTCCACATCATCAACTTTTCCCTTTCAGGATTATCCCCTTTTTGAAATTGCTAGTCTTAACGAAAAACGAAGTTACATTTTGCGTTGTAAACCAACGCAGTCTATGAAAAGCTCTCCATTACCTCGACTCCGAAATATATATTTCTTGTCAACACTGCAGAAATGTAAAGGCGGGTCCCTTACAACAGCCTTGGAGGGGGGGTGGGGGATGCCCGCTGGCGCGGCGGAGCCGAGGAGGATTTAACGCCACATGCGACAAATAATTACGGTACAAGTGGTTCTAAGAGTCCTGTTGGGCGAGCGTTAGAGGGTTTAATAAGTGTCATGAAGGCCGTCTCTATGTGTCACGCCCGGCCTGACGGTGTCATGTGGGGAGCAGCGGTGCCAACTCCCGACACGGGCCTCCTCCGTGACTGCGTTTCCTCCCAGGGCTTCGCGTTGCGCCGATGCTAAGCATTTCTTTGCTCGAAGTTCATCATAAGTCACTCGCTGGTAAATGAGATGGAATAATAGCAAGGGCAAACGGCGCGAGAGGGCCAGCTAAGATACCAGTGAGGAGGGTGAAAGAGGCGGCTGATATTATCTTTGTAGCGAGGTACGGGAAGTCATCCTTTCATTATTAAGGAGGGGAACGTGGCTCTAAGTGTGGGTTATGGGGGTCGGGTCGTGGTGAGGTGACAAGTGTCTTGCACAGCCTTGGAGGAGGAGGAGGAGGAGGGCTCTGTGGGGCGACTTATCGCACGAGTTATAGGCTGGTTATTGAGTCCGGCTCCGATGTGTGCTTTTTTTTTTTTTGAGAGCAACTCGGGTTCTGTGAAGGCTGCGGCTGGACGAACATATATGACAACATGGGAGGAGGGAATTTTCTAAATGTAGAAAAGAAAAGAAAAAAAGATCTCCCTCTAACACCACTCCTTACGCCGTCTCTCTCGCTGCCTCCTCTACCACTACCTGAGAGATGGCCTCATCCACCTATGACGCAACGCTTTTTATTTTAGTACCTCTTCCGACGCTACCTCAAAGCCTTCTACGTCTCCTCACCCGACACCTCTACTGCTGCCCGTAGCTACACCTCTACCACCTCCTACCAAACGCCTCCATTGTAACCGCATCATCTCTCTTAAAACTAGCGTAACACCACCTCTATATCTACTGCTGCCTAGCACCTCCCCCTCCCCCCTCTCTCTCTCTCTCTTTCCAACCACAGACCACTGTCCTAAAGTGTATACTGCCCAAGCACCTCCTTCACCACTAACCTAATGACCTCGGTGTCCTCACCAGCAACATGTAAGGGATTCAGGTTGTTCTGCCGGGAGCCCACCACCTAATTTGTCTGGATGTTACTGAGAATTGGTGTTTATCATTGTGGTCATGACTCCCTTAATAGAATCGCGACTGGATTATAATATACTTGAGGCGTTAATTAGGCAGCTACATTTATCGAACTGTTAGAAAAAACTTGTCCATGTCCTGGCCAGTGTGAGCCAAGTGACAGAAAATTCAGAGTACACGCTGGTTAAGTGCCAGTTAGGAATTGCCCTGACGTAGTTGATTGTGTACTTTAGGGTCACCTACGTAAGTGCTAAAGAAGAATCAACTGATAAACGTTAGTCAGGGTTCAGGGAAACCTCGTAACATACACGCGGTAAAAAGCCCTAGTTGGACTAGATTTATAAGGTCAATGTGGAGGGTCTTCCTCGCCACACAGCAATGTTCAGATCCCCAACTGCTGGAGGAGGATGGTAGATGGTTGGAAAAAGAGGGAGGGTGTTAGGGACTCTGAAAAAGATGATGATGGTAGAGGGGGTTGGAAGAGAGGTAGGGGGTTTTGAAGGTGGCTAGACGGTAGAGTGGGTTAGAATTAAGGGAATGGGGTTGGAAAATGGAGAGTAGTAGAAGTTCAGGAGGTGGGAAGGAATTAGGATGAAGGAAGAGGGATAGGTGGGTTGAAGGGGGATAGAGAGGGTTTGGATGAAGGTTGAGTAGTTGAGATGGAAGGGATACGAGTTGGTGGTAGGAGGATGGGAGAGAAAGGAAGAGCCATCGGAGGTAAGGAAGAAATAAAGAGGGAAGTTGATTGTCAAGGAGAGGATAGTGGGGAAGCAGTAGCAGTATCAACAGCAGGAAGTAGGCAGCAGGGAAGGAGCAACAGCAGTGGGCAGCAGGCACTCAACATGCCGCTGGCTGTCCTCATTACATTTGTTTCCTCTAATCGTGTAATCACTTCTCTCCACACGTTTACCTTTAAATGTTTTGGGAGCAAAAATGTAAATAGAGTGAAGTAATGTTGGTGAAGTATTTCTGAGTGACTTATGTAACAGTGATCAGGGAGGCAGAGCCAAGCGGCCACTGTGGGACCAGGAATCTCTTTGTAACTTCGATAAAGCTTTCAAATATGCAGTAATTTCCTTTGCTGCCGAGCCCCCGCGAGAGCAAAACCGAGGCTTGGGCTAATTAACGTTGAATATTATAGAACAGTTGGGCTTTTGTAGTGTCGTCTCCTTGTTTAAGGTATTATTCATGATCCTGTGATTGGGTTTTGTTACCACTAAGTTATTGTTCTATTTTATATTAGTTTGTAGTAAAAGTTGCGTGTGATTTATGTCGAGGTGTTTGTTCCTAAAGTAGAGCAAGCTTTGGGAGTGGCTTTACTTCCCTTCCTCTCATTTTTTTTTTACAATGTTTTCTCTTATTCTCTCGTTATTCGAATGTTTTTTTCTGATGTTCCCAGTGATGTTTGGGGCTGGCGAGTCGTTTGATGTGGTCGTTGTTATCTGTGGAGAGAGAGAGGTTGTCAATGCCTGCGTTTTACGTTATATGAGAACGTTAACTATCAGTCAGCAGGGAGGCAGAGGGGCGAGGGAGGGGAGGCTGTGTAACTGGTATGATTTCTGGTTTAATCCATCAACAGCCTCGTCTGTTACAGCAGTCTTTGGGAACTTGTAGGTTGGGAGTGTTTGGTGCGTGGAAGTTGATTATCCTCAAAGACTCGTGAATTCAGTGAAATGATGGAAGCACTTACTTGGGTATCTCAAATCTTCGGGGTCTCAAGAAGTGAGGAATTCAGACGTGTTTGTGGTTAGACCTGGTATGCAAGAAGGTGATTGACTGGTGAACTTCACGAGTGTCCAGTCCATAGTCAGAGGGTGATAAGGTGATTCCTTGTGATGATGACGGGCATAGATCGACTCGTATCTTGCTTCTCAAACTGTATCATGACACTTTTAGAATTAATATATTTAGACAAACGTTATTTGGAAGACTGTATCCCGTACTGGGAACCAAGTGATTTAATGAAGGCTTCAGGGTTTCCGATTATGTGTGAGGAACCGAAATGTAAAGGAAAACACTAAAACAGTTTCCCTGAACCAGCTTATACGGGGGGAAAGAATAAAGGAAAGAAATGAAGGAGTGCCTTGGTCGAAGCGCATCCCATCACGTCTTTGGTAAACAAGATATTATACTCTTTGTTTGCGCCATTCTCCTACACACGCTCCCCTGGGGTAATGTCTCCCTCACTCCCCGAGCAATATTCCCTCCAGAATCACGGGCCTCATTTACTAACACCATATCCACACCGCGCCAGAAAATACTATTCCCCGTTTTCCTCCCTGAAGTCATCCCCTCTCTGCATTTTGGCGGGAAACTCGGCTGCGGCAATCTCGCTGTGGCTCGTGATTGGTCCCCAGGGATCACGTGATCTCCCTAATTTCACTCTCCGCCGTCATTACGCACAGCGCCACCGTGGTTGCCTGTTGTGTTAGGGAGGGGAAAAGAGAGTCTACAGGATTGTGTATTTCTCTGTAGCGTTTTTGTACCTTTTTTTTGTGTGTATTTCACACAGCTCCTTGTGGTTATCTGAGAATATTTATTAATAGTTGCCTTACAACCACAACTTACCCACACGTTTTCAAGTTCAACGATCAATCTTTGACGTCAGTGAAGTGAGGGAAAGAGGGAGTTAGTGTGGTTAATGTGGTGTCGTAGGTCAGGCTGGCACTCTTCAGGTCATGGCAGGATTGTTTGGTACAGAATGTGAGAGGCATGTATTAGGGACACAGGTGTATAAGTGACAGAAGTATGAGGGACATGTGTATATAAGTGACAGAAGCATTAGGGACAGTTGTATAACTTAAAAAGAAGTGACAGGCGTATAAGTGACAATAGTATAAGGGACAGAAGTATAGGGAGCGAGGAGGAGGAGGAGGAGGAGGAGGGAGTAGCGAGAATGTGAGGGGTCAGGTACGAGGAGGGGGATGGAGGCTGTGGCAACAACACCCTCAACAAAGAGAGTGTGTCCCAAGCCTCCCGAGGGACTACACCCGCCTCACTAAGCTGATGGTAGAACTGCTGTCTGCTGCACCCCTCTTTCTCCTGCACCCCGCTCTCTCGTACGCCCAGCTGTCTGCTGCACCGTGCTTTGTATTGCGCCCTGTTGTCTGCTGCACCACAGCTTCTGTTTCGCGCTACTGCCTGCTGCACCCTGCTGTCTGTTGCACCCCATTGCTGCTGCTGCGTACCACTGCCTACTGCATCCTGCTGTCTGCTGCACCCCAGTGTTACACATACACGCGTATGCATGTATACCATGGCGCATAAACCCGTCCCCGCGCATATGCCGCACATACTCTGCCAGTCACATAAAGAGTTTTATAACCGCTAAACACTCTTGAGTCGTCCTGGGAAACGTGGCTTTAATTTTCTTTGTTACGTTCAAACACACCTGTCAGGATTCAGGTTTGGAGGGCAGGCGTTTGGCAGCTGTTCTCTCAGCATTGTTGCAAATGCGGGAAGGGGCGGGGCAAACTGCAATGTAAGAAAATGTCTTTTTTTTTTCTCGCGAAGCTTTATATTAAGATATCGAGCAATTGGCTGATGGTACTCTTCTTAAGAAAGGGAACAAGACCACGTAATGACACTAGGGACGAGGGATGAATGAAATAGCGTCGTCAAGGAGTAAGGATTAATGGTATATTTTCACCATAGACAAGGGATAAGGGGAATGGTGCCACCAGGGACTAGGGATAAGGGTTGTAGTGTCACCAGGGACAAGGGAGAATGGGAGTGACGTCACCAGAGACGAGGAAGGAACGAAAGGAATACTGTTACTAGGGACAAGGGACAAGGGATTAGGAGAACAGTACGAACCAGGAGAAAGGGGTAAGTTGAGAGTGCCACCCGGGGGACAGAAGGTTAAGATAATAGTGCCATCCTGGCCAAGCAGACGGCGTAACAGCAACATGCGAAGACATTGGCACCTGCACCCGAGTGCCAGCATTGCAAAATGGGCGACGACCTTACTCCCATCAGCTGATTGCATTTTGGCTAGGTCGGTTTTTACCTCTCTTCGTACCCTTGTAAATCTCGCGGTTCAAAGTGGTGCCAGGCCACGTGAATTTCAGACTTCAGCCCTCGCGGTAGGTATTCGTAATCCACGGAACGGAGTCGTACGGTCGCTGACTCGAGTTCCGTTGGAAGTGAACTTCTAGTCACAACATAGCCGAAATGCCACCACCTACAGACGGTGAATCATGCCGCCCAGATTTAGACAGCGTGGTCTCTCTAGTTTCCAGCCCAATGGTCTCTGTGCTGCGACAGAAGAACACGGTGACCCAACAGTGGTAAAAACCAAGCATCCCTGTACGAGTCACTCCGTCTGGCTCTGTGTCGCCGTCTCAAGCATGCCATCTTGTTTTGATTCTAATCTCTGCCTCTACTTGCTTCGCTCAGTCTCCTTCTCTCTCTCTCCCTCTCCCTATCTCAGCACCCAGCTCTTCCCATCCTTCCTCTACGAGTGACTTCTGTTTTCAGTTACGGTTGTACCTGATGTCAGAAACGCATAGCTCTATCAGCAATTACTGTCACGGACTTTTCGCCACTGAAGAAGGATCATCGTTTGCAATTTCCCCCCTCAATGTGAACCTCCTAGTAAGCTTAATTAACAAGTAAGATTGTGCTCGAATACATGTGGGTGATGGAGAATAAAGAAAGCGAGCTTGATTCCTGGCTGGGGAAAAATTCTGCCACAAATGTCCTCGTGGAAACATTTATTCTCAATATTCACGGACTCTTTCGGTGTTTATATAATACCCTTTTCTTATTTTTAGTCTTACTCGCAGTCTTTCGTATTTCTGAATCGTTTTTCCTTCTCATTCTTACATTTTTATCACTACAGTCTCGTCCTTATTCATGTCAATGACTTCAGTTTTTTTTCCATATCGCTTCTCTTCTGCCCCTGGAAACTTATAATCGAATATAGATATAATCCTCTCATTCTGGGGACACCTGGGTTCCATCGTGAACTAAAGGAACAGCAGTAGGACCGGCTGTACCAGCAGCAAGCAGCAGCAGCATCAGTAGCGCCACTAACAACAGCATCATCACCGCCAGCAGGGGTGGGATGAGAGGAGCCAGTTTGTTAGTGAGGACCCCATAATGTGTGTCTGGTGTCACGATGACGGTGGAGGGGCGGCTCCGGGCTGATGGAGCGCGCCCTGGGGAGGTCCTCGGGCACTAGGACCTGACCAGAGGCGCCGGGAGGCCACAGAGGCCACGGAGGCCACAGAGGAGGAGGGGTCGATGGTAAGCAGAGCGTGGTTAAAGAGACTGGTGAAAGTATAGAAAGAGAGGCAGAGAGGACAAGGAAAAAGCAGGCAAAGAGCATCATGAAAAGTGAGAAGAAAATGCTTATATACGGCCGAAATAGAGAAGACAATGTAACACCGACCTACAGGAACTCAGATAACAGAACAGACACTTCAGTACACCAGAGCCATTGAGAGTATCACCAATCCAAGGAACATTAAACAACAGAGTTAATGATAGGTGATTTAAAGTAGTATTTACTGAAAAAGAATAATTTCTGCACGGTAGACCGCCAGTGTTCGCTACCCTCCTCTTTGTCTCCTGCTGAAGGTGTATTACACTTTTGTGGTGCATGAATATTGAAAGGTTTTTGGGATGAACAGAGTAAACGAATACCTCGCTCTTTTTTTTTTTTTTTTTACGTCCAAAGACTTCTTTTCTGCTTGACCTTTCTTCTTCCCTTTTTTACTCTGCTCCATGACAATACCCTCTTCTGTTTCGCAATATACTCTTTTTTTCTACACTGTTTTTTTTATATACTATTTTGTAGACAGTACTTACAAAAGCTGTATTATTTGTGCATTATATTTTCCGTAAAATATATATTTCACAGCTTATACTTTTTGCAGGTTCTACTTAGTGTAGATAATACTTATTGCGAATTATACTTTAGCAAGCTATATTTTTTGTAAATTGCTCTGATAGTAAATTACTTTTTTCGCCTCTTCACAATCTTATTTATTTAATCACCCATTTATTCATTTATATATCTATATAAACTTTGTTATTATCAATGCACTTCTTGATCTATTTTGTTATCTATCTATCCAAATAGAGATGGCTTTTCTGCTTCGTATTATTATAACTCGCTGGTCCGCTTTCCGCCGGTGGAAGCCTAATGGCTACCTTTGTTAATTATGGCCTCTATTTACGCTGTTGACTTCACGTTTAATTAATGTACCTTAATGAACTAGCTCTCGATAGCGGCTAAGCTTAAAAAAAACAAGTTTTATTTTTTTTTTATGAAGGTTTCGTGTGAGCTTTGTCAGTAGAGACTAAAGGTGGTTGATTGTTCCTTACATGTGTCGCTTTGACGATATTTGTGCCTGGATGTTTGATGAAAACAATGATGTTTTTATAGGAGAATTATGCTTTTACTCAGCATTTGATGTTGGCAGAGTGATTGCGACACTGATGTGCTAGTAAAAAGAATGGTGCTTATTACCGGGATTTGTGTTGCCAGAATGTTGACAGCGCGAATATGTTGGTAGCTGAATGATGTGATCGGGAATTTTGTGTTGGTAAAATGAGGACAACAGTGATATGTTGGTTGAAGATTAATGCATTTGCTCAAGATTTGTATTGACAAAATGGCGACGGACAGCAGTGATGCTTCGGCTGGAGAATTACGCTTTTGCCCAAGATTTGTGTTGGCAGATTGAAGACAACAAGTAATGTTGAGGGCTATTGTTGCAAGTGGAATGATTCAGATTCTCAGGATTCGGTTTTTCGCCCCGCTGTAAGCACGTTATGTGAGTCCCCCCTCCCAAGCTGCTGTAGCGTTCCCCATATCCAGGGAGACCCGATTCACTTGTAAGATTGGCCAAGGAATTCCTCGAGCCAAAGTTAACTCTAAAGTCAAGTAACTATTACTGCTGGGCTGGACTAGGCTACATGCCACTTTTATGGAAAAGTGTAGCGTAGATGAGGTGTGAGGTGGGGAACTACATGGGAGTACATAGGAAGGGGACAGATAACAGAAGACCTTTCAGTCTGTGACGAGATTACATGCTTGAGGATAGTAGTAGGTTCTTGCTTTAGTTGGGAAAGTGTGTGGTGGGGAAGTGGTTGGGAAGTGAAGAGGGTATATTATGGGACGGGGTGAAAAGATAAAGTGGGATAGAGATATGTGGTTGAGCTATGTAGTAGGGAAATGATGCATTGAAGTAATGGTGATATGGTGATGGTGATAATGGGAAACTGTGTGGAATGGAGAAATAGGTGCAGGATGGGGAAGAACTAGGAAGTGGAATAATGTTTCATGAAGCAAAGTTTGGGTTGGGCAAGAAGTCGTGTGAGGAAGGGGTGTGATATGAGGAACAGTGAGGGAAGGGGTGTGAGGCGAGGTAGAGTTGTGGCGTGAAGGAAAAGGATGAAGTGGAAGAGACTTGTGATGAGTGGGAGAGTTTTGTAGGAAAGAGATGAGGGTTGGGGCAAAGTTTGTATAATGAGGAGGTAGGAAAGATGAGTAAGGTAGAGGGGAGGCATCTGATGGGTTGAAGGTCAAGGTTATGGGAAGAGGTGTGGGGTGGGCAAAATTATAGGGTGGGGTGAGGAGGGGAGTGTGGGGTGGAAAAGTGATGTCGAGTACGGAATAGGGGGTAGGGGAGGCTGTTAGCTTTTGAGACGAGGTTTTCCGTAGGGGAAACAGGTGAAAGTAGTTACGGGTTAAACCAGCATGTTTTGAAACAGGGTTCTCGAGTCCTCTTGCGATTGCATCAAAATGTGCAGAACATATTCAGGTTTTCCAAAATGGATGCGCTGAGTCGCCGCCTTTTTTTTTTGTGTCTGTCTGTCTGTCCCTGGAGAGCATAGCACTGTCTGCCCAACAGTACAACACTCGCATGCACCCAGGTGTTTACGTGGCGCAGATGATGCCATGATTTTGCGTCAGAATAAATAGCCTTGTTTTGCTTGCTGTCTCTGTTGTCTCCGTGATGACCTTCCACAACCACACCGCGATCCGATCCACAAAAAATAAAAAGCGAGAAGAAAAATGAGAATGACTGTACGCAACCCGCGCTGAGCTGAAAGTCAGGGGAATATTGATATATTATTAAAAGGTTCACACCTGGTTCCTCAAGAGCGAAAAAAGTTGATGTGTGAGTGTGTAGGTATTGGTAAGCGAGTGTGACGCTTGACACTTGCTAATGACCTCACTGATGGATTGACGGATTGATGGATGGAGGGACGCTCGACTCATGTATGCAACTCACTTAATTTACTTCCAGCTGGCCGAGATAGGCTGATTCCCCTAATGAAGCTCTTTGTTTGTAGGCGACCAGGGAGATAGGCAGGGGGCTGAGGGAGAGGAGGGGTTGTTGGAGAGGGGACGCAGGGAATGGGGGGGAGCAGGAGGCGCGTAGGTATGGGAGGAAGAGGGAGTATGGGAAGTTAACCTGAAAGGTGAACAATAGGTAGATGTAGATCT
>JAYMFT010049287.1:22500-29841 GCA_038088735.1 Panulirus argus
ACACCCAGGCCGCTGCCTGCCGACGCTAGTCACCGGGATTATCCGAGGTGATTCTCGCTGGGCAAAACTGCGGCTAGAAAATGTGTGTTTAAGCCAGCGGCCGCCGCCGCATTGGAATAATGGGTCGGAATCCTAGTGGCGCAATTTGCATGGCATTTTCCCTCGCAGCTTGAGTCCCTTATAATCAAGCTGGGATCAGCAAAGTCTCCTTTGAAGCCCAGGCCCGTAGCCCGCCCGCTCACTGGCGAGAGGAGCCTTTGAAGGCCGGACGAGCCTTGTGGGGGCCGGCAGAGCAGCCAGAGCAGCCAGTTCCGGAGCCGTGAGTAGACCCTCTACCGTGGCCGCCACGTGTTTGTGTTCCGTCTTGCGGGTGTCACGGGCAGGCCGCATCGCGATGCCACCTTTAATTAATATATACACAAGGTCGGAAATAACGCCCGGGAGGGTTGATGTATTGCACAGATCCTCTTTACATGGTGCATGGCAATGTGACACTAATCATAGGCTTGAACTGAGATCAAAGTTGTGTAATGTAGCATGCGGTATGGCACATGTACCGGGGCTGTTAATGGTCTCATAGTCTACATTTCTCGTCTACGCTTCGTGAGTAGCTGTTAGTTGCCCGTGTAAGCGCTGCAGTGTTGCCATGTATCCATCAGCCAGGCCTTCATTCACACGTGCCGGAGGGAGGAAAGGAAATTCTCCCTCTCTCTCTCTCTCTCTCTCTTCTCTCTCTCCTCTCTCTCTCCTCTCTCTCTCTCTCTCTCTTTTGACCTGAATGACTTGAATTCTCTACGATCTGTACATCCGAGCACCAGCCAGACCTCATGTTGATTTTTGCGCTTCGGCGCGACTGAAGGGAAAGGGGTAAGACCCAATGTAGAGAAAAAGAGAGAGAGAGAGAGAGAGAGAGAGAGAGAGAGAGAGAGAGGAGTATCTGCCCGAGGAGCCACACACGGCGAGGCTGTTGCATAATTGGCATCAAAGAGAGAGAGAGAGAGAGAGAGAGAGAGAGAGAGAGAAGAGAGAGAGAGAGAGCTGGTGGCCGTCATGGAGAATTTGACGGCACTTGGCGGCGGACGCTACACAACCTGCCATGCCTTCCCAACCTCGACTCTCACAGCTGCTTTTACGAGCCAAAGGTTTTTAGAAATAATAATAAAAGGAACAGTTTGCGCTAAAATCCTTCTGCCTGTTATCCAGATCGTTGAATAAGATATCTGCTGCTCATGTGGTTTCTAAAGGACCTTCATTACCGTAACGTGAAGCCAGATTTCAGTTAATTTTCTCATGTGAGTGATAATTATAGTGATTGCTATTTGTATGTTACGGGGAGAAAGTTTTACGCTCGTGTTCCTCCGTCTCAAACCTTGTATACTATTATGCACCATGTCTTTACTTTTAAGTGTATACACACACACACACACACACACACACACACACACACACACACACACACACGAGTGTCAAACTCCCTTAGAAGTAGGTAATTATGCACGCACGCACACACACACACACACACACACACACGAGTGTCAAACTCCCTTGAAAGTAGGTAATTATGCACGCACACACACACACACACACATACACACACATACACACACACCAGCCTAAGCAAGGCACTAAAGACATTCAGGTCATTCATGCTTATGTGTGTGAAGGATGTAGGACACATACATCAAGATTCCCTTGTAGGTAGGTGAGGTACAGGAGGAAATCAATAGTGTGGGTAATGCCAAATGTGTTGTCTGACTCACCCCACCTCTCTCTCTCTCTCTCTCTCCCCCGTAGGTGAGTGACACGCCTGCCAACTGGTCCAGCTTCCTCCTACCGGTAACGTATTCCTGAACGAGGGAGAAACGAGGCTCTTTTTCGTGCTGTTGTGGTAGAGGGATCATTAGGGTCCAGGCCATCCAAGGTCACTAATGTTTAGGATATTATAGGATTCTTGAGGTTTTTAGAAATTATGGGTCAGTTTGCAGTTGTAGAGACTGGGGCTTCTTTAGGATGTTCAAAGTCATAAGTTTTCAAGGTTAAAGAGGTGATACGGTTGTATTGCAGAGATGAATAAGGTTGGAAACTTCATGGGGTCTTATGGGTCAAAGGTTTCATGGTATTTAAGGGCTGGTGGTTTGTTCGGGCAGCTCTTGCCGGGTAGTTTGGGACTGGAACAACCGCGAAGTTTTTGTAAAATCATTAGAATCATATTCAGGAAAAAGGTAGCAAGTAAAAGATGAATGAGTATTATGTATGATAAGTAAAAATGAGAAATGTGGAGATGTACATGTTTAAGATGTTGGAGGGTGGAGTATGTGAAAGAGGTATGAGTGGTTGTTGGGGAAGCGGAACAGATATAAGAAAAATTGGGAGTGGTCTGTACAAGCGGGAGAAGGTATGTTTGAGAGGAGAGAGAGTTCACGTGAGGGAAGGTATAGCATCCAAGACGCACAGGCCTGAGGAATCCTAGATCCCTCACCCATAGGTACGTATGTGAGAAATGGGGAAGATGACCAAGCGAGGGAGACATCCGTAAGAACTGGGATGAGAAAATACGAAAGAAGGGAAAGAGTATATGTGTGCGGAAGGTGAGGAGTTTATGAGGTGAGAGTATCATGCGCCCTGAGCGGAAGTAAGGTATGAGAGCGAGATGAAGTGCGTAGTTAGAAGGGGTGTGAAGTGGGAGCCACGCAGGAGATATGAGATTTGACAAAGTCTGAGGAAGCAGCATTTCCGTTGACGTTTTAAAGGGATTCGCATTTATCTGGAGATTCGACAACTACTGTTTATCGGGATTAACGAAAGGCTTCTAGATATTTTAAGTGATGTTTCGTGATTAGGAAGACATCTGCAGTACATTGCTATTCAGGAAATGCGATTGATTGAAGGGATTAACCTGATAGCCTATAAGTATCCGAGACACAATGGAAACTACATAACCAGCATACTATTGGTCAGCTCAAGCGACGTTCCAAGGATCTCATTGGCTCCCCCTGATGTTATCTTCCTTGAAACTGGTCCGAAGGCCAGTAGAATTTACATAATCAATAATTAACGGATATCAAATTAATTACGTCAGCTTAAATCTTCGTGTGACGTCGTCTTCGTTGATCTAAGGCGAGTTTTTAATCTCCATGATCCGCGACCGTCGGAACGGCGGCTGATAACCGCCTCCAGACGGGGTTGACACTGCCAGGCTGACGCTGCCGCCGGCCTGACGGTAGCCGGGCTGACATAGACGTTGGCTGACGGCGCCGAAATCGACCCTGCCCAACGCTTGGTTCTGTCATGCTGCTCGACGCAGACTGTCGGGAGCGACATCGTCGAAGTTCATGTACTGCAGGACTAAACACTGTCGGGGGTAGAGGTCGATGCTGCCAGAGTTGACACTGGCGGAGGTGACACTCCCCGAGTAACAAGGGGGAGGGAGCGGGCACTGACGGAACTGACACTGCTAGAATAACGGGGGGACACTGACGGAGTTGACGCCGTTGGAGTAACGGGGGACATTGCCTCCAGTGTCGCGGATGGTCGTGTGGTTTGATTACCTCTGGCTTCCCCCTCTAACCCACTTCCTGTTTACCTCCTCCATTCACGGCTTTCGGTATCATTGTTCTTGTTTTCACTTCCTATTTTGCGTCGTCTGTGTCGCGTGGTGAACACATGCGGGTCGTTCGTTCGTCGCCGTCCGTCCAACCATCCGTCCGTGGCTCCTCCGTCTTCAGGAGTCACAGTTTAACACCTCAAGACACCCCTGGTGGCAACATGAAGACTGAATTCAGTTGCTAAGGAAACTTTATGCATTTGTTTCCCAACATCAAAAGAAGCGAGCGATATAAGATCTATATCTAGTCTGAATTTCGCCTAAGTTCTGTCCCTTATAAAACAGTCAGCCTGGTGATTGAGTTGGCTCATAAGTTAAGGAAAATTCTGCTTTTGCCCATGAAACTTTATGCCTTTGTTTCGTAATGTATAAGGAACTGATTGTTGGAAGACCATTAATTATAGTTTGAATTTTGTGCCACTTATAAAGAGATTTCCCATGGATAATAACCTATACCAAAACCTGAAGAAAGTTTCACCTTTGTCTATGGAACTTTATGTATTTGTTTCACTGTATCCAAAGGACTATATGACATAAGACCCATACCTCTTGTTTGGATTTTACTTGGGTTATGGCCGTTGTAAAACGATAGACCCGGAAGTTGACCTCGCTCGTAAATTGAAGCAAATTCAACCTTTGACCACGGAACTTTATATATATATATATATATATATATATATATATATATATAAACACGTGTGTGTGTGTGTTTGTGTGTGAGTGTGCTATCTACGCAAGCGTTCATTGAAACGCCCTTCAAGTCATTATACGAAAAATTTCTTTATTATTGTTAACACGAATCACTGTGTATACGTTTCTGTTTCATCTCGCTACACTTGACTACCCTCTCCATTAGCTTTTCACATTCCACTCCCTCAACTTCAGTGCTTGCTTCTCCACATTGAACTAGTTTGTTACTCCTCATTCGTACACTTTTCTGATTCGTTTAATTTTCATGATTGTAACATTTATTTGTTCAGTTGCCATGCTATGCATCCCTTCTATATAATCCCTCTTGTTTACATTATTTTCATTTCCTATTTCCTCTTCGTTCTGGATCCTCTACTCTCTACTATCTCCGTTTTCATTCGTTATTTTCCATTCCATGTTACTGTTTCGTTTCTTTGAAAGTCTCCCTCTTCTCTTTTGGTTCCTCATACTCTCCTCTCGGCCGTCCGGCTCCTCACTTCCTGCTGCTCTCTCTCTCCCCATCCCTCTCCACATCAGCCCCAACCAAGGTCCGTCAGCCTAGATCTGAGTGTAACAAGTAGTGACGTCAACCACCCTGCCGGCTGGATGATGGGCTGATTGACAGGTGTCATGAGAGGGCGCGGAGGTCGCGGGAGGTACACACTGCCAGGTGGGGTTGGGTGGGTGGGGTTGGGGAGTGGGGAGGGGACGCGGAGTTCGCGGGGAGATGAGGTGACGGAACATGAAAAACACCCAAGGAAGCTATGAAGGTAAAAGGACCGGGAAATGTAATGCTAATCCCGCCCCTATCGCTGACGTGAGCTATAAGCCCTTCTTCCACCTCACACACACACACACACACACACACACACACACACACACTCATATATTCACTCATTCTCCTTGTAGCTCATCCATTCAATGTTTTGCTCACCCACTCATTCATCAACTCACCGACTGTCGTAATATAACGTGTTATTTTCAGTTTACGGAACACTTTGCGCCGCTTCGCCCACTGCCTTCTGTATTAACAGCAGAGTTGTTGTTAGAGGTATTGTGTGTTTTCTCGTGGACACACGCTTGTGTGTGTGTGTGTGTGTATATATATATATATATATATATAGGTGTGTGTGTGTGTGTGTGTGTGTGAAAGAGACGGATTCTTGGAATCCGCTTGTATGAGGCTCTATGATCTTCAGCGAACAGAGTAGGCTACAATATCGTGAAGGACCTTTCCTCCATTATAGGAAACCCCACCTTGCCCTGCTCCTGCTGGGAGTGCAGTTACGAAGACTGCAGGGACCTCGTAAACGAGGTCCTAGGGTTACATAATAGTAATAATAATACATCCTAGTGTGAGATGAGGTCCTGTTGTCATTCATCGAGTCATCTGCATTAATAGAAAACTCGCTACAGCTGTTTTTAAAATATTTATGATAATGCGCGCCACTTAATAGAACATAATTTGATTGTGATGCAATTTGCGATACAGCGTTTTAAATTGCTGTTACGCATATGTTCAGAGTACCCTGAATTACGGACGCTTACCCATCCTTCTGAACGGAAACTACCTAATGGCTTATACGCTCATCAAGAAGTTGTATTTAATCTAATATTTAATTACTGCCGTAATTAGGGTAATCGCGAGGATGTGTCCGGCTTTATGGAGTTTACAAGGAAAGAACTCATAAGAGGGTACAACCAGTAATGACGTAAAAAAGAAACACGGTTTACGCTATGGTCAATGAGAAAAATTGCAGGCGCTGCCTAGTTATATGAGTGGGTTTATTAGTTGTGTTGATAATGGCGAATGAATCGACGGGCGATCAGTCACGTGGTTATGTGGAACGGGTTGTTATAATTGAAGAGTTTACCCTAGGCATCGGTTTACAGTGTGTCGGGGAATATGTGAGGGAATCACATGGGTTATTAAGCAGCCAGGTGCAGGCTGTGTTTTTTTAAGGTTTACGTTATAGACTTTATTAATGTATGAGACTGTCGACAGAGGGCCATTTTACCTTATGACAATGTAGTGGTGATATTTGGGGTAGCAGACACACACACACACACACACACACCGTTCAGTGACGCAGAGAATTACCGTAGGGGGATAGGCTCTCCTCCTCCCTGTTGGCTACCGCCGCTGTAATGTCTTGTAATTATGGTGGTTACACTCGAGATGGGAGAGGAAAGCTGTGTGTATTTATTCATGAAGTACTAATTTTACACAATTAATGTATACGCTAATGAAATGCTTGTATCACTTTTGACGATTATTTGTCATTTTCTTTTCCCGAATTTCCTTTACTGGGAGGATTTGAGGGGGGGGGGTAGGTAGGCAGGGAGACTCACGGGGGCAACCCACGGGTCATGTTCGCAGTTGGTCACTGTCTTCTTGCCCTGCTATTTGCCGGCCATGCTGTCTGGTGAGCCTGTACCTGCTTGTCTGGAATTACTCTCTGTCCACCCGGCTGAGTCAGTGCTTGTTGTACTGCGTGTCCACCCTGCTGAGTCTGTACTAGTTGTTCTCCCTGTCCACCCTGCTGAGGTTATTTTGTCTTCCTGTAATTAACTACCGCTCTGTCTGTCCCCTTGGCTTGTACCGACTGGCCACACTGCCCTCTCGTCAGGTACTTGGTGGCGACAGTATATCTTATGGCCATAGTATATGTATGTAGTATTCTTTTTTTGGCCTTACTGTTCATTAGGTCTACACTCACCCACGCTTTCATTTGGGTACACGCGTTGTAGCCACAAGATATTTGCCTCTCCTGTACACGGCCCGCTTGCTAGGTTGGTCTGTTTGCTGGGTCTGTCCCATGCTGGGCACATAGGAAGTGTCTGCCCACCGAGCGTCGTAGTGAGCAGGAGGGTGCTTAACAGGCTGGGTAAATAAAGGATGGAATTATGTGAATTGCTGGAGAGTAAGGTCTTCCTGCCGGGTTGTAGTATGAATGACAAGTGACGGTCTCTTTGTTGACTTAACCTCAGCCCTTCTGTGCCCCATATGTACGATATATATATATATATATATATATATATATATA
>JAYMFT010049288.1:0-15307 GCA_038088735.1 Panulirus argus
TCTCTCTCTCTCTCTCTCTCTCTCTCTCTCTCTCTCTCTCTCTCTCTCTCTTCTCTCTCTCTCTCTCTCTCTCACCTACCGTCATTATGTATGCTATTCTCATTCAGTAATAGGGATCATCGTGGAAGCACAAGAACGACTGATAAAGTTCTGTAAGGCAGTTGGCGTTAAGTTATATTTACTGTCTGGAACAAACTTCCCTGAGTTTATATCCACTTGTGTGTGTGTGTGACCTCAGTGGTTCCTTTGCGGCGGTGATAAACTTGGACACATGTGGTCCCCTGCTACGTGACGTCTCTAATATCATCCGGGAACTTATAATGTGTTCAGGGTGTGTAATCGTCAAAATAAACTGTTTCTAGGAACTACCTTCAGTGTGTTGCGCACCAGCGTCCTAGTTCACGTGATTACCCTACTGTTAAAAAAAAAATATGGATACTTGTAGACTTATTCTAACGGTGCTTCTACTTCATACTGTACCTTAAATTTGAGTACTTCCCAAATACAGAAAGTTTCTGCCGTTAGGATTTCGTTTCCCCTGAGGAGAGACGTCCTCTACCCAAGTTAACATTCAGCGCACACCGGCGGCAACTTTGTGTTTGCAATGTTTATTGAAATGTTCTCTCCAACAGGAGAGATGAAAAAAAAAAAAAGTAACCCCAACCCCAATTCCAACCAGAAGAAAAACAACTTTATCAGAACGAACACAACTTCCAGCGAAGAGAAATGCAACGGCCCTTGATATTATACCCAACAGAAAACGAGAGAGATCAGAACGTGGCTATAAATTGCCCCAGAAGAGAGTTAAATGTAGAATTGATGTATCACAAGCGGGTAGAAGTGCCACGCCCATGACTCTTCGGTACGCAGAGAACCGACAGCTTCCAGATAATCATCCTGCTTCCAAACGAACGAGTGATGGACATCGCTTCCAAATATACGGTGGCGAAAAAAAGGCATATACAAGGTGCTGAAAATATCAGGCATCGAAATCTTACGTGTTTGCCGAGGTTTCCTACTGCATTCAGAGAGAATAAAGAAATAGTGCTTGTGATAGACACTTTCGTAAACCCTTAACTTCGAATGCATTGACCTAAACGAATGCAGCACCAAACCTTGGCAGTGCTCTGTCTGTCAGATAGCTTTGCGGATGGTATTAAGTATATTATTATTATCATAATCATCATTATCTTCATTCTTATATTATTATCATTAATCATCAGTATCATCATTCTTATCATTATTACTACTATCATTATTATTATTATTATTATTCTTGTTATTATTTTTGCTATCATTATTTGGACGGAGAGAGTAGCGTGTGTCATGTAGCAGGTGGGATGTGGAATTGTGAGAGAGGGAAGTGAGCGGTGAGATGAGGAAGTGAAGTTATTGATGAAAGATAAGGATGGAATGCGGATGAACCGGGAGGTGTGTAATAGGAAGTGGTAGGAGGTTAAGAAGGTGTAGAGGCTGAAGAAAAGAGTGTTCAGATGATAGAGTACCAGCAAACGTCGTCGAAAATAAGGAGGGAGCAGCGTGAGAACATGAAAACAAATGGAAGGATCAGTGAGGTGAGCAGTTGAGAAAGTGGTAACAGAGAAAGAAAAGGTGAAGAGGAGATAAATTGAGCATTCCAAAGGATTATTTAATGTATTAGACGACAAAGTGGTGAGTATGGGATGTTTTGGACGTGGGGGTATGCGAAGCGACAGTCGTGGCAAGTGATTTAGTGAAAAGAGAAGAGGCTGTGAAAGCCATGCGTACAATGAAGCGTGGAAAAGTGATTGGAGCGGGTGGGATTGCTGCTGAATTTCTTATGAAGGTGGGTGACAGTGTTGTTGGCTGGCCGTTTAGGATTTTCACTGTCCGTATGGCTGAAGGTGAGGTTCCTGAGAATTGGAGGATTTCAGGTATAATGCCACTGTATAGAGACAAGGCGGACAAAAGTGAATGTTCGAATTTTAGATATACTGTATAAGTTTGCGCAGTATACCTTGAAAGTTTAATGGGAGGGTGGTGCTTAAGAGGGTGGTGGCATTTCGCAGAGCATCAGATTGGAGAGGAATAGCGTGGCTTCAGAAGTGGTAGAGGATATGCTTTGAAGAATCTGTGTAAGGAATGCTTAGAGAATCAGAGGGAGTTGTATGTGGCACTTATGGACGCGGACAAAGTGTATCGTAGGGTTCATAGAAATACTCAGTGGAAGGTTTTACGAATATATGGTGTAGGAGGAGAGCTATTGGGGGCAGTGAGAATATTCTATCCAAAGACTACGGCTTGTGTGCAGGAGGGTAGAGAAGAGGACGAGTAGTTCTAGGTAAGGGTGGATCTGTGGCAAAAGTGTGAGATTTCTCCATGGCTGTTGAATCCGTTAACGGATAGAGTGGTAAAAAAAAAAAAAGGTAGATTTGAGGGTCTTGGAAAAAGGAGCGAAACTGAAGTGGAAATTATACCAACAAATACCATACGTCTTTCATGCTATCCTGCATCAAAATACTATAAACACAAGAGACAAAAGAGCAGAAAATTGCAAAAGATATAGGGATGGTATGCCAAAAATCGTTCAAACAATTTAATGAAAGGGTGTGGTTGCTATGGCCAAACCCAACGTTTTTTTTTAACTACCTTACACATGGTTTTTATGAAAAGCACTGGTATGATGGTTACATAAAAGATTACAAGACAATTTATATGTGATTCTCAGAAAGAAAAAAAACAGTCACATTTTTGGCTCCAAAACGACATTGTATCTATCATTCAAGTGATCTGTGCCATTCTTGGATGGATAGCTATTGACTAAAAGAATGATCATGTTAATACCACGAACCGAAGGAGAGAAAGAAAAGAGTTGGACCGGACTTTGAGCACACTTCTGATTCCAGAGGAACCACACCATTTTTCTAATCTGTTCATAAACGTTTTTGCATTTTATCCCTGCATACTTTCTTTTTTTTTTTTTTTACGTTTACGTTGAAGGCTAAAATCACAGACAAAACAACATAACAATCCCGGGCCTAAATTGAGACATAGAGAGGATAATGAAAGGGAGATAAAAGAGACAAGGAAAAGTACATATGAATTTTGGGGCAGTGAAAACCCTGTCTTTTAAAAAGTGCCAGGTCATAGTTACTGGGAAAGACATCAGGGGGATACAAAGTTCCAAAGCTTCGAAGTGAAGGGAAAGAAATAATTATCAAAAAAGGCCCACCCTGAATTTTCAATGTTTCCTTTTATATACTTCAATCTCTTTCGGTAGGAGGTAGTAAGAACCCACCAAAACTCATTCTACAAACATAAGATCTCTCCTAATCACACATATCACAGGACAACATACAACTCAAAAAACTCGTTCTTCTTAACTTTGTATCATCCTGCGGTGAGTGCTACGCGCTAGTTCTCTCAGCTTTCTGAAGGAATCTCGTTGAGAGCATCCTTAAATAATTAAGCTCTCTGACATATCAGTACAATATGAATATAGTCACTTTTTACCCTGAATGTCATGGTTCCGTGGCCACAATCGTAACACGCCCGTTCGCGTGCGTAAATCATGCATTATGAAATACTCTACGAGTGGCGTTCCACGATCCCTTGGCCATTATACTTCGCCTAGACCATTATCTCCTTTTGAAAAATATGCTCTTTCTGAGTGACTGTCATAGTGCAGGAGAAAAATTTTAAAAACCTGCATTTAACGTTGCACAAAACAAAGTGGGAAATTCATATCAATCCTCAAGCGCTCAAAGAGATATTTGCATGATATTGGACAGCTTCACGGCTGGGGTTGTCCGAATTAAACACGGCGGCGTTGCCACTTTTGCGTCCGACGTAAATCACAACACAGAAGCAAAAGAAACTCTTAACGCCAAACACAATTTTGTGGAGGGAGAGAACAGTGATTCCTGCCTTGGGAGTTGTGATCCACACCTGTAGTGGGGAAAGGGAGGAGGATGAGTAGGGAAAGGATGAAGGGTTTCAGACTGGCATGTGGGGAGGAGGGAGGTTAAGTGTAAGGAAGACTGGGGAAGAATGGGGACAGTCGGACAGCGTAGCATAAGCGAGGGAGAAGGAGAGTGGAAAAGCAAATAGGAAGGAATGGAGGATGAGAAACCGAACGACATAAACTTTGGTGGAAGGCTCGAAAAAGAAACTGCAGAATCAGGGCTCTGAGTTTGGGAAAATGTGTAAGAGAGGAAGCTGTGAGTTACACTAAGTAAAAGTACGGTTATGAGGTTTAACTGGGGAGGTAAGATAGGTCAGCTTATCTGTGAATCTGAATTGAGAGAACCTGGAGGAAGCAGTGTTATAAACACTTGAGAGTGGACATGGCAGCGGATGATACCATCGGAAATGAAGTGAACCACTGGGTGGGTGTGGATGCAATGGCTCCTGGTGTGATAAGGAGACTCGAGAAAAAGACGTCACCGTCTCCTAGGACAGAGATGGATACGCTTGACGGCATAGTACTTCTAAAGGTGTTGTATGAACGAGTCGTGGATCCTAAATACAAAAGAGCGGAAGAAAGTGGATGTATTCGAAATGATATCTGTAAAGACAATACGTGTTGTGAGGGGTCGGTCGTGTGAGGAAAGACAATGTAAGAATGTAGAGAGGTAAGAATTAAAGCATGACGGAAACAGCTGAACACGGTGTATTAGAACTGTTCATACATTTCGAGAAGATGAGTAAAGAGACTGACTGAGAGGATATATATATATATATATATGTCTCAGAAGTGGCTGCAGCAAGGGGAAATGCGAGAACGAAAAGGAGGGAGAAGGTGGATTGAAGAAGATTTTTAGTCATCGGGACTTGAACATGCAGGAGGGACAGAGGTGTGCATGGGATAGGGAAAACTGGGGCGATGTATCACGCGGGCGGCAGCGTGCTGTCAGCGGGCTGAACGAAGACACTTGAATTAGTCAGGAGAAACCATGAAAACGTCGGTTGGGCTTGGCTTTAGATACGGAGCTCTGACATAGGTGCATTTAAACATGACGGATTGAGAGGGGATATGAAGAAATACTTCAAAACGTTCCGTTATTATTTGCTTTGGAATCTGTGTAGCGGATGTTTGACAAGATTTCCATGATAACCTCGTAACCGTGACCAAAGGGCAATAACAAAATGCATTATGAATCCCCTGACATCGCCCTTGTAAACTTCAATATCGGATGGCAGACGGTAAAATAAAGATGATGTAAGTCAGTGCAGGAGAAGGGGAAAAGATGAAGACCAGACAACGATGGAATATACATGCAAGTGATAAGAGAGAAGGAAGGTGGGATGAATACTGTGCATCGTTAGGGCAAAGATAAAGAAAATGAAACTGCTGACAAAAATGAGGAGATATTGCTGAAGGGAAGATGACTGAGATGGTGAGGAGGGGGGAACGAATATGTTGGCAGGAGAGGCTGCGGGCAGATGGTGAAGAAAGGAAAGCGTATGACAAACTGGTGAATAAAGCATAGTGGAGTTAGGGACGAGATCATGATGTGTATGAAGTTAATAAGGCAATGTAAGTTAATGTGAAGTTCATGAGGCGACAAAGGTGAATGAAGATATGACAATGAAAGAAGCGTGGAAACATACTTTCCATTTCAGAGAAGAGTGTCTGAGATTTGAAAATATAAATAAGAAATACTGGGGACTCCCTCTCTGTCTACAGTATTCTTTCTATCTTACATGATTATCACCATCCTTATACATCCATGGAGGTATCATATTATTATCTTGATTCCTTTTCCTTGTTCTTCCTGTGTTTGGTATCTTCCTTCATACTTCTTATCATGAATTCTAATCTCGCATTCTCTGTTGCAGCTTATCGTGCCACTATATCATTTCTTTTTTTTTTGTGTCTCCGTCCCTATGTAGGACGACATATCATCTGTTCCATATTTCTTCTTTCTTTTTCTTCCCAGCTATCAAAGTTTTGCTAGAGTCCTTCATCTTTAGGTTGATTGACTTGGCAGGTATCTGCCTTGAAACCAGCAACTCTTTTCTCCTGAGATGACAGTGATTGGTGTACTACAATTTTAAGTGAAGGTGATATATGTTCGGGCTGAGGCAAAACACCGTCCCAACCTTATGTCTTCGAAGAAGTAGAAAATGTTTTTAATCGAGCTGCTTTGCATTGGTTCATGTTCTTAGTGCCGTTCTGATACCTTCTGTTTGTGTAAACATTCTGTGATAAAGACCGAGTATTTTGTGAAGCAAATCTTTCAGTCCTTGTTCAGATTTGTAAAACTTTCTCTAGTGTGAATCCTATGGATGTGTTTGGGTCATTTGTACATAGAGAGTGCTCCCGCTTTCTTGTTTCTGATTACTGCAAGAAAGAGGCACTCTGAGGGTACCGTAAGAGTTGACAGAGCATCATCAGGTTAGGATTACTCTGTTCCATTAAGAATATAGAAAGCTTCTTGAATTCCACATTAATCTTCAAGTTCTACATCAGTTCAGCTCCTGTCAACCGTTTTAGCCTCATTTTACTATTTCAAATTCTTACTGCTCCTTTCAACCAACACCTCAATCTGAACTGGTACTCTTGAGCTATTCCAGAATCTCTTAATGTGGTTAGCATTTCCATAGCTACTCAGTCCCTCCAACCATTAAAGACTCTTAAATCGTCCGATAGCCATTCCAGTCTCCATAACCTGCCCCTCTTCACCAGTCCAAATCACACTTATTTATTTCCAGGACACGCCAACTTTAATTTGCACTTCTCAACCATCCAAGGTATCTTATCAGGTTGAGGCTCTTTGTAACTACTCCAGGCGCTACAGAACCCATGGAAATTTCTCTTTGACCGGCAAGAGGACATTTCGAATTTTCTACAGATTTACCAGGATTCCCCTCAACTATGACAGGGTCTTCTCAACTGACTTAAGTCATGTTTACACGTAACTGTCCTCATCCAGCCGGCTCTGGATATTTTGAGTCGTTCCATAATCTCCCGACTCCTTCAGGTTATTACCAAGCCATTCCAAATTTTCGTCAATCAGGTTCTCCTTAACAGTCTAAGACTCTTCATCTTGCAATTGTTCCAGTTTCTCTTTTCCGGTTTCAAGGCCTTCCACATTGGTAATAAGCTCTCACCAGGCATTCCAGTTTCTCTTCACCATTAACTCCCAAAACTTTTCTAGCTCTCCGCTTATGATGGGTAAATGGGACTATAGTTCCCAGTAAGAATAACAGCAACAGCAAACAAACTGTCACAGAGGCTTATCTGAAAAGCTAAAAGCTAAGTGAACATTTTAGGGGATAGGAGATATGTGTGTCTCTATTACAGAAACTGAAAGCGATGTGTACAATGGTCCACACCTAAAGGGAAGGATATGAATTTTACTGATGGGAAGCAAAGAGTGACAGAGAAGTGGTATGTGATGGACGGAAGTACATGAAAGGTCTCTGGCAATGCATGCATTATAGGTAGGAAAAAAGAACAAAAGAGAAAAACATCAAGAAGATGTTGGGTGAATGATCGACTGAGCTTAACTGAAACAGATGGAAGCCCAAAGACAAAAGGGCGGTGCTAACAGAGTTACCGAACAATGCAACTAGAGAATTAAATTGGAACATCGGTAAAACTGCCAACTGGTCGTTATGAGGGACCTCATTACCCATCTTAAGCATAAAAGGAAGAGCATTTGGAGATAGACAATGTGTAAACTGGTTATGAGGTATTTCTATTTTTCCACACACGAGCCTATTTTGTAGATGGAAAAGGGGAACACTTTTCGAAGCAAGAATTAAAGTGATTTAAGAAAATTTTCTCTCACCAGTCTTGGGAAATATTGCAAGGTATAGAGGGATCAAGAACTTTTGTACACCGACTTCTCTTTTTTGTCTCGTGTTTAGATTGTAATCTATATGCAAAGATAACAATTACCATATTCCGTGTTATTATTTCCATGAGTTCTTAATGAACTGAAATTCATGTACCTTAAAGCTAGACAAGATATATCAAACCTAAATGTGGATTTGTGGATTTGTGGCAGTGACTGGGAAATAAAAAGAAAAGTGTGAAATGCTTTAATGAATGAGCTTTAGGAAGAAAGAAAGTTTAATCATTCTGTAAGTCAAGACGAGAGTACTGTGTCATATATGATTATTTCATTAAAAAGGTTTTCTGAAACAGCTGAAGATTAGGCACGTTAAAGAGAGATTTTTATTCTTTATGTTGAGGGCTCCAGTCACGGACAAAAATCCATATCAAGGCCAAGCCTTAGGGAAATATGAAAAGCTAGATTGGCTGTCGACCGACTGCCACACTCGGAATTCGAACCGGGATGGGTCCACGTGTGATTCATGGTCATCAACGCTGGCCACAATCACTGGAGAGAAAACCTTTTGTATACACTGAAACTGTCCTCCTTACATCTGCTATGGTTGCTCTTAGCATGTATTTGAGTTATTGCGTCTCTGGCTTTGACGAGATCAAGGAAAGAATCTTTAAATAATTTTCTAGAGAAAATAAAGTTGCTGAATCGCATAGGCACGAATTCAGTAGGTTTGCTACGTCTTATGTTGTGTTAACAACCACAGTAATGAATTACCTCTCACAAGTTATAAAAGTTATTATTTAAGAGCAATGTGGATAAAGCTGAATAACAGCAGTTATTGAAAACTATCTTCACGAAAACAGAAAAGAAAATGTGGCATTATCTCGCGCTTAGGTATACGGTTTTCGCCTCACAGATCCGTCAAATACAGACCCTCTTGTGAATCCGTCTAGCTACACCGGCTTGTGATTCTTGTTCAAGTGATCGAGTGTACTGATCCTGCTACTTTAATGGCCAGTGTATCAGGGAACATTATCACTTTTATTGCAATTAGTAATTCACAAAACATAAGGAACCCTTGATATTTTATAAGGTTGATAATTTGCAGCTTACGACGCTCCATGTACGCAACTAAACAATGTATCTGGCAAATGAAATTTGTCCGTGGTTTTTACACCAACACTGTGTTTTATAACATAGCTGTATATGGGCAAGAGAATAATTAATACAAGCTGTCTAATGTAATAAAGTAAAATAATTCTCGTAAAGTGCATGCTAAATAATCATAACAAGTAGCCATCTTTTTGGTTCGGTTAGAAATAGTTAAAGATGCT
The DNA here is from genome assembly GCA_038088735.1 of Panulirus argus. Lineage (NCBI taxonomy): Eukaryota > Metazoa > Arthropoda > Malacostraca > Decapoda > Palinuridae > Panulirus > Panulirus argus. Next base: position 9,116 of record JAYMFT010049288.1, read on the forward strand.
ACAAAGGATACAGAAGAACAGAAGAATGAATACTGAGTTCCAGTCTAAATAAGTAAACTATATACGATGTGCTGTGATTCCGAGAAAAATCTAGCTTTATTGAGAAAAGAAAAAGAATGAACCCATCAAAAAGCATTTCGGAGAGTGAGTTAACATGAGTATTTATATACCCGTGAGCAGAATTAACCTCTGAGCTTACCAGCTGCTAAAATAAAGATTACTTTTGCGAGGTGATAAGCCAACAGAAGGAGAAAGAGAGAGAGAAAAATATATCCGTTCTTTCCTGAAAATATAAAGGTTCTTGGCACTTCTCATAATGAGGTCAGGTACTCATACTCATGTTGGAACATAATACTACTTCTTTTCTTCTGAAGAACAATATATGTACATAAAGACTGGAATAAATAGCCATGATTTCTGAAAAAGGCGGCAGGGTTATCTTTCAAGTTTGTGTCCATGACTGCCGTTCAAAATGTGGTAAAACATTTGCTAACCCATAATTAGCGGGGACAGTGTACCTCATTTACGATATCGTACGTGTTAATTTATTAAGCTGCATAGTCATGACGTGCAATATATTCCAATGGTCATGCAAACATGCCATCGGATTCTCATAAAATAAAATTCAGAAAGATATCATTTTTTAACTTATTATATATTCAATACCATTAACATTTGAATCCACTGTATCTTTTGATTTAAGCTTTGTTTGTATTGTAGCAATACATTTCAATCAACATCATAATATAACAGAAGCTTTATTGATATTTAACCCAGGGTATTTGCATTTGCATCAGAATGATTATAAGAAAAAGAATATTTCATATATGACCATTTGTTTTAATTACCTAACTTACGTATTCATAAAGTACGGTAAACATAGTATGTTGCAGAAATGGTAGTGAGATGCAGTACATTCAATGAGGGGTCCCAAACCATTGGTAGACTTAGGTACATATGTACAAGTATGGGAAAAATCTTATAATGGATCGAAAAGACCCAGTGATTTGCCTTGTATGTGTGATTTGATATATCACAAATCAATACCTTACAATATATCGAAAGAACCTTAACATAATATACTTCGCGTCCCCATTTCAAGGTAACATCTTTACATATCATCGAATGTCAGATGCAGTCGCTCATATGTTCAACTAGTCTTATTTGATTCCGACTCTGAGTGAGTAACACAGCTTTAAACATTAAACTTTGTGGGAAATACGAACAAAAAGAAATGGGTTGACAGACTGCCAATACCCGAGCAAGTCACTTGAATGCTTATTCACACAAACACAATACGACTTTTCTTATATATATTTAAAGAAAACTTTAAATTTATTACCTTTCGAAATTTCTGAAACATGTTTAGCTTAGTAATCACTGTTCCTGTCATCAGATGGATCTCATGGTAGTGTGCTGCTTGGCCAGTCCATATTAGAGCACATATCAATGCATGGAATACCAGCCAAGAGACAGGGACATTCATTTGATGCATCGCAGTTTTCATCACTACATCAGAAGTGTGCGGTGTCTCTTGTGTAAATTTGAGCACGTTCCTTCTCACATTTATTGTGTCACTTCTCGCTAATGCCTTTTCCAACACACCAGCTTATCCAAATTTCTTGTAATTTCTTCGAACAGGAGCGTTTCGATCTTGAGTATAACTATTTTGGCACAATGACCAGCTTCCATTTACTAATACAGTAGTGCAGTAAAAGTTCCAGGTCATACTTGTAATCACGTCGTCAGTAGAGTGCTGGAAAGACCTATGATATGGAGCAATATTCTTGTTATTTTCTCGTGTGGAGAAAAGATGCCGAAGCCGTCACAGTACCGGCGTTCCCCAACGATTTACAATATCGTCGCAAGCTTCCACCGCCGGAGGACGTGCTCAAGCATCATGTCCTTACGTCCAACAAGCACGATGTTTTGCAGATGAGATGCTGTGCTGCAAGCAAAATACTCACTCACAGATCTAGCCAGAGCACTTTTGACTCCAGAACGTTTGCGGAAGAGTACGTAATCTGGCACAACACGAGAGCCTTTTATCAAACGACTGACAACAGGCCCACCAATACCTCGACGACGGCGTGCCAATCTGCTGAGTCTTCCCTGTCAGAACACATGCGAAGATATCAATTTTGTAGAAGTCTCAAAACCTTCTTCATTATGTGTAATGCAAAGTTGTCAAAACGCCTTGAGCATGGATAATTGTTCTGTGACTGAATCACGGCCACTCCCTCGTTGCTTCCTTTATCAGAAACATTAGATAGGTTATGCACTTCACTATAGACAGACATTAGTTTTGTTGCAAATTCAGATTTGCTCCTCTTGCGCGCTCACTCAGCATAATCGAAAAGTGCTTGGAGGAACTGCAGCGAACTCATGATGCAACACCATTTTCATGTCAACGTCTCGTGTATTTGATAGAGATAGCAGGTGCTGAAACAAGAACTCAAGGGCTGAGCATGTTTCGTTCCTCCGTGTGAAGAGAGAGGTTTCAGAGTATCCACAAATGTGTTCATCGCGGAGGTGGGGGGGAGGAATCTCAAATATTGTTTGATCTGCTTTCCTGTCACTATGAAGTCTCTGCAAACATCATCATTTGTGCCCTTCCAGTTTCTTTTGCTATCAGACATTGGTCTGTTTCATTTGACGTAAACAGCCCAGTTACGGTGCTCACTGAGGACTTGGCAATGTGTCAGAGTCGAATGGATTATGGCGTTGGTTTATCGGTGCATTGACCACCGATTCCACAGAAGTAAAATGTCCTTTTTTTCATTTTACCTAGTTCCTGGTTGATTTACTGTGTATAAGTTTAAAGAGTATCTTTTTTTTCTATTTCTCTTGCGCTAAAACGTCTAATCAATTCTTGGTTTCCATGAAAACAGGAATTAAATCAAAAGTGCTGTTTAGTTCTTCTTAACATTACATAGTTTTTTTTTTTTTAAAGAGTTGATTCGTACTTTTTTGGAGCAACTTAATTATTTCATTAAATAAATAGTAATCCTACGGATGACCTTTTTCCTGGTGTAAAATGATGTTCAAACAAAAAAATTGCATAAAAGTTGCAGTCTATTGTATCTCGTGTATATGAAGTTTAGGAAACTGGCAAATGCTTTATCATAAATAAGTTACACGATCTCTGCTGTTTGGCTGTTTGGGCTTAAGGCCTATCAACTGCCAGGGTCATTAGGGCCGTCAACGTCAAGCTGCATCCACCGATCGAAAAATCTTTAACGCCTTCTTCGGGTGTTAAAGATAATTCTTAGACCACATACACTCTCACAGTGTATGGGGCCCATGTGATCTCTGCTGATCAACTTTAAATTAATTTTATTTTTTCTATCTGAAAAACTAAATACTGCAGGTGTCTTATGCTCGTAATGTACGTATGACAATTCTTCATCTCAATTTGAGAGATAGTCATGGAAGGAATCATAATTCAGAAGGACCCCTTCCAATGTTTTCACATAAAAACAACCACCACTTTCAGACTTCTGTAAGTGTAATCCTCAGGAAAAATGAAAGTGTTTCGTTCTCCCATGGGAAGAGGTAGCCCCTCGAACTTAGGTCAGGGACTGACCACAGTCGTATGAGCAGTAAGTAGTGCAAGAGAACAAACCAACGAGTTCCCCAGCGGCTGTAAGACCGATGTTGGAGGACATGTTACCAACGGCTCTTGAGTAACTGAGTGTGTTTGGAAAAGTTTATAAACAGTATTGGTTTTAGGTCGAAGTTTCGGAGCCTTTTATGCTTAGTCTGTACCGCGACAAAGACATTTCCACAGAATCCGACAATTACATTAGTTGATGAGAGTGCACCGTGTCAAGATAAGTGGATCTTGATCTTGCGTCTTTGCTGAAGGTAACTCGTTCACGACAATATGCATGATGGATGTTTCTTACCTAAGGGCAGCTTATGGCAGTATTCTTGGTTGTTGTTTCAGTACTGCAGTGTAGCTGTTTATGAGTACACCTGACTGTTCTCTGGTTCCTGCAGCACAAAGTTCATGAGCGTGTGTCCTCTGCCAAGACACATGGCAAGAGAAACCATCTAGTCGAGATGATGATGACAGCATAGCTGGATATCCCTTCAATAAAAAAAACACAAGGCTTCACTCCTTGTTGTTGAGACTCCTCTGTTTTTTTACTAGGTACAAATGGACTAAGGGTTGTGTTAAATCCTATACAAAATGCATCGCATTCGACTCTTTGTGCTAGGCACTAAGAACCTCCTTCACCTTCCTAATGCATGAAGATGATTGCGAATATAAAGCCAATTCCCCACAAGAGAGCTTGGAGAAGGATGGACCGACATATTGCAGTCACTGTCAAGCAGCATCACAGACAAACATGAGGGAGTGTGATATGGCTGGAGTTTAGATTTCTTTTTTCCACGAGACTTTTGTAACATCTGAAGACATAACAGATCATCGTCTTCGTAGAACTTGTCATGCTGTACTAATGTGTGCCATCACTATTTGTGTCCTTACGAGGAAAGAGTTTTACACTAGTGTTGCAACCGTCTTCTTAACCTTGTATATATGTACATGTCTCTACTCCTGCGTATGTATGCACACACATAACATAGCCTATGTCAGGCGCTCATTTCATCGACCATCCTCTAAGGGAGGATGAATAGCCAGGTTGACTGTGGGCCGGCTGCCAGGACCAGGATTCGAACCTGTGCGGGTCTGATCTCAAGGGGGCAAGTGCATACATGATGGTCAGTACTGCTAACCGCTACATCATTGAGGTCCGTGCGCGCGCGCGCGCGCGTGTGTGTGTGTGTGTGTGTGTGTGTGTGTGTGTGTGTGTGTGTGTCAACAGATAGAGTAGCGCTCAATGGTGGAGAAAGAACACAGTTTCTTGAGTTCCACTCTCCGAGTCTTATTCTTTGTCAAACCACGTCTCATGACCACACTTCATGTCATCAATAATCTGCATGCGTCCCTGTTTAGAGAGACACGTTTGGTTATACATACAAGAAAAAGATAGGAAAACAAACTTTGCTTACTGCGGAAAATGACAACAGTGGGCCACTTGTAAACATCGAACCTCACGTCTGTGTGAACTTGTCGGCGACACACACAGTGATAAACAGTGAAGACACAATGCGTTCTGTGAATATTTCCGATCATAACCATGCACCACTTGGGAACTGAACAGAAAAAAATATATGGGACAAAAATTCAAATACTTAACAAATGTAGATAATACTTATCAAAAAAATCATCATAGTTAGTTTAAGTAACGAGACAGTAAACGTTAGTATGAAGGGAATATTGCTAGAAATAGCAACAGAAACCATACTTTGAAAGAGAAATCTTTGCTTAAGTTAGAGGGAAGAATTTCATCCTAGTCAAGTGATCCATGACGGAAAACGGTGGCTTGGTTCAAGACAATAGAGCCAAGGCAAAAAAGTATATTTTTTCCTTTGCTTTTTCCTCTGTTGACTCAGTTTATGTCTCAGTTTCAGTCCCAGTGAGAGACGAAAAAGCATTTTAAAACACTAATATGCACATAGAAGATAGATTATGAGCAAGAATGGCGATAAAGGAGATAAAACCGCTGGACCTGATAAGTTTTCTCCGAGGACAATGAAGGTAGCTAAAGATAACTCTTAAGCTCTTCATAGCTCTTTTGAATAACTCATGCAATGGGAAAGTTCCAGCGGATTGGAAGTTAGTTAATGTAACACCGATATTCAACATAATGATTGGTCCCTGCCCGAAAATTATCCCCATATTAGATTAACATCTGTAGCTGGTTCACTTATGGAAACTATCAATGGAGACAAGATCGTAAGTTCAAATAGAAACATCAAAGTTTTCTCACAACGAACAAGTTGAAACGGATGTTGAACGTCTTTAACACCAGGCTGATGTAGATAAGCTGATGGACTGGGCTCACACGTGGAAAATTAATTTCAGTATCGATTACGTGCAAAGTCTTACACCCCAGGAGTAACAACAGGAAGGCAAGCAACTGCATGAATTGTAATGAGTTACTAAAGGCAAATGAGGAAAAAGGCGTAGATTTCAATTTCTCCAATGACCTAAAGCTAAGTAAGCAGAGTACAGAAGCAGTATAAAAGACATGTTTTGATACACCCAATCCCTAAGAAGGGTGACCGTTCTGACCCCTCTAACTATCGTCCTGTTGCTTTGACATCTACCATTTCCAAAGT